>JAOVYW010013071.1:9872-22960 GCA_025775045.1 Hiodon tergisus | reverse complement strand
TAATAATAATAATAATAATAATAATAATAATAATAATAATAATAATAATAATATAATTAAATTTAAATAAATAAATAAATAAAACATAAAAACAAAAACAAAAACGCTAAGTCAGCTTTAGTTTCTAGTCATACTGCCATCTATTGTAACATTCCGGTATTATTTTTTCGCAAGGTATTAGACGTAATTAATCACAGACTATAGTAATATTTTATGGTTGGTGGGAGACTGAGAGGGTTCTTCTGTACGGAGGTTTTGGAGAAAGAATTTTGTTATTCTAAAAGCCATGTGAATCTACTGAATGTGTTGCTATGGACTGCTGGTAGCTGAATAACATGCATTTAATTTCACAAAAAAATAAAAACGGACTTTTCAGGCATATGCTTTTTGGGTAGTTCTCTTTTTGGGTATTTTTGCCCATGACTGCATGTCAATAGCATGTTAAATGCTTGTTAATATCCCCCAGTATTCAACAAGACAATAGGCCAATATAAAGGAAAGACATTATAATTAAACCTAAAAATATAAATTAAATTGTATATATCAAGAAAAATGTCCATCAATGAAAATAAAAAAATAAAAATGAAAGTTATTATTCCACAAAGCAAACCTTTTTTAAAGAGTTAAACTACGAAAATCCATAATCAAACAAAAAGGTAACCAAGATCATTAAGGGTCTAACATTTAAAATCATAATTCTGAAATATTGAAGAATGTCCTTTCTTTTATTTGCCATAAAATAAAATTTAAAACTCATGAATGTTGAATTATTTAAATTTTTTATCTTCGCAAATATCTTAATGCTAGACAATTTTTATCCTCAAATTCTTGAAAACAGTCGATAGATCAATAAAAATAAATGCATGTAAACATAAGGCACAAACATTTTCATGAAATAAAGTTGCTAATAAAAATAAAACGCAAAATGATGTCCCAATCTAACCAGAAACAAACAAAACCAAATGAAATACACTGAAAATCAATAAAGAATAAATATGTTTATTTAAAAAAATCCCTTTCTTTATCGCCCACTCACACTCTTCTTATCTCATATGGGAATTTTCTCTACACATCAAAACACAAATGTGATCTGAATGAAGTGGTACTTCACTTGCAAAATTGGCACTTTTGTATTTACCGCTAATTTTCTGCATTATGGTTTGAATAAGAAGACATCGTTTCATGTATCTTCAGAAAAATGTGCAAGCATTTGCAAGATAAGGCTTACTTTAAAGGTTTTACGAAAATATTAAAAAAAGAGAAATGTTTGTATGACTGGTTTTTCAAAAAGAAGCTCTTTTAACTTTGGCTTCTTTTATTTAATTAGGGGTTGTAAATATTTCTTCAGCATTGGACTATGGAGGCAAAACTAATTCCCTAGACTGGTCTTTGATTGGTAGTGAAAATGTGCACTCCCAGTCACAAAACATTAGAAAAAGTTCCTAAAGATGTTAATTATTTAATTGCTGTTAACTGCGGCAATTAAATCTTCCATCAATGAGTCATTCATCTTACAATGCTAACTAGGCAACAATTTTAATGAAGTATGTCATTTAAATATGTATGTAGTTGTTTTTATACTTTCCCCTGATCATCAATAGACACTTTATTTCCATACTTTTTCTAGCATGTTAGGTACAACAATTTACAAGGTAAATAGGGCAGCTTTGTATAAAAATTCCCTCAATGATAGAGCCATTTATATTATAAAACAGATTTTTAAACCCTTTCTTGTCATTATGTTGGTCGATTCATGCTGAAGCATTTTGTTTTATAAGATGTTCAATAGATAAAAAATGTCACCTAACACACATTCACAATTCACTCTGGCTGCATCATGAGATATATTAAAATACGCAAGTCAGTTAGATCTGAAACTTTTGATATAAAAAGGAAAAAAAACAAACACGTATTAGTCATCTTTAGGTGCCATGTTCGGTCAAAGCAACCAATCGATAAAGGAGAACAATTACTCATAGCAAATGTTTTACAGTGAATGGTGCTATTCCCATGTACAGCATGTGTGTGACGTATAAACATTTTACTCTTTAATCAAAGATCAAAAGTAAGTTGGGTTACATGATAAAAAGAGTCATAGTTTTGTCATTGGTATGTGTAGATTGTTCCAAGGTCCCATCCATAATTCTTCCTCATCAGACTGAGTGTGCTCACTAGGAGTTTCTAAAGGCTCTTTCACATCTTCATCATCAACAGTGGATTCCTGTTCATCTGTGCCATGTGTTTTGTCATTTCTAACTTTCACTATATTGGACTTTGAGGCAATGCTGTCTGGGCCTGTGTTGCTGGATGTTAAAGAGCTACTTGAGGGTTGAGTGTTCAGATTTTCATCAGCTGCAGAAGAAATAGTCACGGCCCCGGAACTGTTTAGGGGTAATTTTTCTTCGTGTGTCACAGCAAGCTTATCAAGCTTTTTAAACTGCTTCCCTAGCCGACCAGGAGAGTTCACTTTTAAGTTGTTAGGGAGGCCTGTTCTCCTGGTTCTGATGATTGACCCATTCTGTGCAAGATAGACATTACCATTGATGTTGCTCTGGCAGTTAGTGTTGGAGAGACGACTCCGATGAAACTCGGGAGCGTTGTCCTCTCCTGTCGAACTGGTTTCAAATTCACGGTCAACTACTAGCTTGATCCTTCTCTTCCGACCATACTGCAAATTCAGACGAAGAAGAGAAAATGATCAATACACAGCTAACATGGATGACTAGAGCACCAGCTGGAGGAATGGAAATCACATGCCGGATAACAGAGGACAATTCTTGTGAGTATTGACTCACAAGAATTGGTTACAATTCAGGTTACAATTTGACAGTAGCCACAGATCTGCAGCAGAATAAATAGTTTAAGAACACTAAATCAAAAGTAAACACTGACACTCCAAAAGAGTGCCAAAAGTGACTCCACTCTTAATAAAACAGATGTAGCACAGCAACAAAAAAGAGAAACGGCTGAATAGGAAAAAGAGGAAATTTCAAGATCTCATGTCAAAAGAGTAAAATCTGAAAAGGAGAAAGCAATGAACACGCAGTCAAATTCACACTGAATGAAAAACCACTCTACCCTTCCAACTTCAAGGCCTTCCATTTCATTTAAAAAGACGTGGCTTCTCCCTCTGAATCTGCAGCCTCTGAATCTGATTCCTCTTCATCCTCATTGCTGGTCTCAGACTGCTGAGTACTTCCATGTGAGATGGATCTTGCCACCGATGGTCGGCTACTGGAGCTGACAGTAGCATTGGAATTTGTGACACTGATGGATGCTTTTCCTGCATTGCCCTGTCCACTGACGGAGCTGCTCGTTGACATTTTACTAGTGGATGTTTTTGTAGAAGATAATCCATCTTCATCAACTTCTGCTATAGGTGGTAGTACATAGCTCTCATCTGCCATGCTACTGCTTGCCTCTGTACTATACAAAGTCCCGCTGCTTTTTACAGTTGACACACTAGATCTTCTGGATGTTGGCGCTTCACTCTGATCTTCGGTGGATTCTTTACTATCTGCAGTATCATCTTCTCCAGATTCATCTTCTTCGGTTTCCTCTTTAATTGTGCCTTCAGAACCATGTGAAAGTATAGATCTTCTAGACTTGTAGGTCCCATAACTGCTGTCTGTTAAACGACTGCTGTGCACACTGCCAGAACTGCTGGCCTCGGATTCGCTAAGCTGAACTGAGCTCCCTATACTTTCTGCCTCACTGCTTCCTTGTGTACCTTTACTGGACCTTTCTGAAGATCTCTTGCTAGCCCCTGTGAGTGAAGATCTCCTTGAAGAACTAGCAGACGTCACGTGAGAACTTGAATCGGGGGCAGCGCTGCTTTTCTCACTTCCTTGAGTATCTCCACTGGACCTCTCTGAAGATCTCTTGCTGGTTCCAGTGGATGAAGATCTCGTTGAAGAGCGAGTGGAAGTCACCTGAGACCCAGGAACTGATCCGCTTGACCTGTCGGATGTCACACTTTTCTCCCCCCCTTCATCATCTTCTTCAGATTCTATTTCTGTCCCTGATTCTTTCTCAGTTTCAGACTCTATCTCTGAATCTGACTCTTTCTCTGTTTCTGATTCTTTCTCTGTTTTAGAGTCCATTTCTGAATCAGACTCCTGCTGTGTACCAGATTCTTTTTCCGTCTCAGAATCACTTTTCTCAGACTTTGACGTTACCCCCTCCTCCTCGGAATCTTCTGGATTTTCCTCTTGCTCCTCATCTGAATCCACTGTACTTTCATTGGCGTCATCTCGGTCCAAATCTACTTTAAGGTAATCTTTGTCCTCAGTGGATGGTGCGCTAGATTCTGAGCCGCTGGCTTCCTGCTCACTCTCTCCAGTGACACTGATTGAGACCTTTGACCTCTCTTCCTTGTCAGAATCACTGGCAGCTTGGGAAGGGGACTCCTCTTTCTCACTCCCAGTAGCAGAGCTCCTGCTGCTCTGTGATTTCCTCCGGATTTGCAGTTTCTTGGAGATGTTGATCCGTTTAAAAACTCTGCTCAGTTTTTTCTGAGCAGAGGACTTGCCATCCATTTTCTTAAAATAACTGCCGTTTACCATGCTACTCACAGATTGGCCACTTCCAATACTGTCTTGGCTGTCATCACGTCGGACAGACGTAAGCTTGGCATAATCCTTCCCATCTTTCTTCCCCTTGGAGAAAATTAATGGGAATATTTTGGCTTTCTTCCATGATGAGTAGGTTGAAGCCGAGACACTGCCTATTTGTTCTTTACTCGTAGGTAATAATTTGCTGAGTCTCATGACTGACTTAAACCTCAGCGCAGCCTTAGAACTGCCAGTAACAGCACCGCCCTCTGGCAGTTCTGCCTCTTCGATCCCATCAGCTGGAGGCTGGTCTCTAAATCCAACTGTCCTGGGCGCACCTCTGCCACGCCCTGGCCTTTGGCCCCGCCCTCTGCCTCGGATCTACGAAGGTGACATTTTTCCAGGTAATCAACATTTTCAATAGTGATGTTAGCTTTTCGGTGCGGTTAAGGTTAGCGTTTCTGTACACCAGTTCGATTTTTGGAGTTATCCAGACAAATTTGCCATTAAGTCATTCTTACTACATTGCAATTTTGTCATTGGCTATATCTGCAAGTTTATTTATACCTATATTATATATTTTAAATAGACCGAATATTTAACACGAACATACTGTGCACACTGCCATAAGTCCATAAGACAGAAGTCAATAAAAAAAGGAAACAGAGCTACCTCTCCTTCAGACCCATGTGGGCTATGGTAGTAGCCATCATCCTCCATAATCACTTCTCCATACTCATCGTACATTCCAGATGAAGATATCAACTTCCTTCGACTGCCGTATTGAGGCAGGTCATACCTGGAAGACACACAAAGGGTTCAGATAAAAAACATGTACAACTAGATAGCTGCACTTATCTGGTATAGTGTAAAATTATATCAATAAATGATGTTCTTGCTGCCACCTTATGATCACTCTTGATGGCAGAAAGCTAGTTAGCTTGGCAGATTTCTTGAATGCTTGATTAAAATAAGAACATATAAAGTGCATAGCAAACAGAACATTATAAATCCCAGTTACTATGTCAAAATGGACCACTTTTTACAGCAGTAAACATTAAATGATATCTATAGCACAGCAAGATGGAGACTTCCCAGAATTGTTTTCAGTTGATGATATCAACTCCAGTTTTACCTGTCGTGAAATTTTGGTGCCCAGTACCTTCGTAGAATTTTGTCACATGTATACATGAAATTATTTGCCTTGACTAGAATTTTACCCTTAACGTAATGAAAATAAATATATTCATTTGAATTAATTCAAAGGGTTGACATATAATAGGTTTGAAATGGAAGTACATTTTAAAACGTAAAATGAGAATGTGGACATATTTTTATGCCAAGGTTTGGTCTTTACATTAATATCAATGAATTAAAAAAAACCAATGAGGTGATGGGTTAGTAAAGATCGGAAGGATCAGAAGAATGCGGACTCACCCTTCATCATAGTTATAGTAATCTTGGGTGTAGTATTCTTGTCCTGGGTCAATGCCGGACTCCATTGAGAGCTCCTGAGGGTAAAGCAGAGACCATTCAGCAACTGGAGCCCTAAATACCTCAATAATTTCAGAGGAGTGATAATTTTGTACCTCTGGTCTCAGAAGAGAAGGCCTCAGCAATTGCTGATGCTGTCATAGATAAGAAACAGAAAAGGAGACGCAGATAGAATGCATAGCTTTATTAGGTTGGAAGAAGAGCCATTTTAAGGTAGGTATAAAAGGACAGGTATGAAAAGTTAGGAACAGTAAAGTGACCAGCGCTGAAATTCTTTAGGTCCCAACATTGTACATGCATTTTAAAATAATTAAATAAATCTTATAAAACCCGAATATACAAATCTAAGTAAGCAGTATGCCACATTGAAAACTGAAATTAAACTGCTCTCCTGTATTGAGTGCAAAAGCATGATATTTTAGGAATACAAATTCATACCTGTCGTCCATATCCTCCTCGCCTATAAAGAAGAAAAATTGTAAAAACCATAAGTAAAATTATACCTAGTATTATGCAGAGTTGAATTAAACATCATTTTACTATTTTTCAATGAGCGGTGTGATTAGGCAAGTCATTTACAAAGCTTTATAACATGACATAAATAAATAACACACACCATTCTGAAGTTCCCATTACTAAAATAGTAAATGTAAACATGCCAACTTAATACTAATTTGGATTTGCATTATATTGAAGAGCAAATATTTTTATTCATGATACCCAGAAGAGAGCCTGTAAACAATTAACATGATGATGGCACAGTCTCCAGAAAAGGAGACTGTGAAAATTATATAAAAATATATATTTTTTAATTCTGTCAAATTATGAGTTTTTTTAAATTGTTGCGCTTCCTGGATTAGCGTTCTGAGTAATGTGTTCAATTCCCTTGTTCCATAGAAAGTCAAAGACAAACGGCTCAGGAGAATCCACAACAAGGACGTCAGCTAATGCTAATAATACACTAATGTTCCCAGAGGTGAAATGGCATCAAATTACTGTGTGGTGGTAAGTAAGGAAAAAAACTAAAAATGTGGAAGAGCCCAGCCTCGTGAATATTTAATACTTGCAAATATAATTGCACCACCCCATTATATGAAAATGTGTTAAAAGATACATTAATTAAATAGTCTTAGTTTTGTTTTTTGTTGTGTTCAATAATTAAAAATCAAACAAAGCTAATTATATTACATAGCATGCAGGTCAACAATCATGCAAATTACAGGTGCCTTAATGTTCTGACTCATTCCCCCTCGTTTGATTGTGTGTTAATATAGTGTTTTTTGAGTGTGTTAATATATATGCTTTGGTCATTTATTTTCTTGTAGCACATTTTTAACAGAGAAATCATTAAAAATGTAAATTAAAATGGGCCCAAAATATGCAGCAAGTGACAGAGTGTTAATCAAAAATACTGTATAGCAAGAGTGTCAGCCTTGATGTTGAAATGAAAGTCTTGTGCATCTGAACTAGGGAATTGGAGTTGCTGGAGTGGGACTGAACTTGTCTGTAAAAACAACTTAAAAGTAGAGAGAAAATTTTTGACAGCAGGCCAACTGATCACCCCAGTCACTTCTACTAAAATAACGCATTTGAGAAGCCCCATTAGGAGAAAATGAAATGACTTCTGACAGCAGTGGCGTTAAACATAAACCAGCTCACCCTGCCTTTGAGCTGCTCAGTGATGTCTGAAGTAAGAAACTTCTGCAAGGCTATAAGGAGAATGTGAGGCGGCCCTAAGCTAACACTGAACTGAACGATGAGTTTATGATAATTGTTATGAGAGCAATTTATTCAGAATGTTTTCGTTTTTTTCCAGATTCACTTCCAATTTGAGTTTATATTTAACATATTTTTTTAGCCTTACAAAATATATCCTCAATAATTAAATCATTTAATTGACTGATGTTGTTTAGAGCAAAATCTCTGAATGCCCTGGATAATAGCGATTCACATAAAAAATTATAAAAAAGAACAAATACATGAAAACTAAACACCTCTGAACTACGACAAAAAACAAAACAGCAATTAACTGTGCTGATATCAAAGTGTACTTTGTAAGGCAGGGCTGTACAAACAAACACAAACCCACCACAGAGGAGCAACCTCACATCAACATAATGAGCAACTGAGGATGTTTGGAGAAAGTGCAAAAGGAAGTCTATAAAAAGATGATCTCTGTTGACATGAAGGGACTGGAACAGGCAATCAGCAAGTGTTAAAAACCACCACAAAGTTGTTGGCTCTCACCAGAAGTGATAATAACACAGATGACAGAAGGCATAATAACAGAGAGTACACACTAAACTGTGTACAAAGTGTGTATGGCTGGAAGACTCTTTAAAACCCTGATTTTAGTTTCATAAAATGATGCCGTAGGAGTCCTGTTTTTGCTTCACGTAGTTTTAACTGGGATTGGCCAGGCTAGCATTTGGATCAAGCTGAGATTCATGTAGCTCAGTGGAACAAGGCACATGTTTAAGGAACTTGGAACAGAATGATCATATTTCTTGGAATAGTATTCCACTGTAACAATGTTCTTCTTGTGACAGAAACAGAGCTAAAAGGCTTTTTGATTTTTTCAATTATTAAAAAATGATCCACTATAGAATTAGTGCCACAATAAACTTTTTGTTTACGGATAAAACCACAGTTTCAACAATTTGAAATGGATAAAGACATGCTCATGTAACAGGTGTGTGAGTTGCTTCCTGTTAAAACAATTTTTTTTTTAAAGAATACATTTTGAATCAAATTTAGAATTCAATTCCCAATCTTGCTAAGGTATCTTGGCTATTCACTATAACTCTCACCACCACACGAAGACAGAGTCTCCCATCTCTTTTCTATACTGCCAAATACGTGTGATTGGAGGAGAGGCACGTCCCTCTTGAAGGTATTGCGAGCCTGTGAGCCGAGAGAAGTCCTGACCATTTCAACCCACCCCAGCCAGAGCGGCTTTTTGTGGACTGCCTCTGTGCTGCCCCGACAACAATAAGCTAATGACATAAGCTGGATTCAAACCAGGAAAATTCAGCTCAGCAAAACTGCGAGAAATTATACTTTTTTTTTTTTTTTTTTATTAATTGTGAAACCATTGTTCTTTGAAGGCCCATCCAATCATTAAAATATGAGAGTAAAACTTGGAATGAGGGAGATGGAGAGAGAGGCAATATCAGCACAGATGCGTGAAATGTGAAGGAAAAAGACAAAGTGAAGCATGCAGAATTTAGGTAAGTAGACCTTTATACATTACTTAAACTGATCCAACACAATATCATGGAACAGCTTGACATAACTGGGAATCTGAAACACTGAGACAGTGAGTAATGGTTTCATGAGAATGGGATGTTTCTAACAAAATTATATATTAAAATTTTGGTTACTCCTTAATGTGTATGCATTGTTTAATATGTTTTCTGATTCATATATATGCTCATAAATTGAAGGAATAAATATATATATATATATATATATGTTGATTAAAATATGTTTTATACACAAAACCTCAAGAAAATATATTTAAGACATTTAAACAGCAGAAAATTGTATGAAATTCACATGAAAAAAAGAAGAAAAGCAGGATACATGTAAACACTTAGAGAAATGTGTTATAAAGGGACCAAGAGGCACTTCTAAGGTTCTTCCACAAGGCAGTTCATATTTGAATTTGGCCTGCACTTCTTCTCGGAATTCTCAGCCGTGGCTATTTCAGACTCTGTAGACAGTTGTGGCTTTGGGACACTTGGTGAAGCGTTCTCATTTCTGTCTTTTTGATTGCACATGTTGGCAACCGATTTTTCTATATTAGCTCGGTTCTGAAGTTCTTTGAGAATTTCTCCTGACTCCTGCCTTGAGGCATCTGTTTCATCTATAGAAGGATGGGTAGATGCAGGAGCTTGTAAGGACACTGGCTGAAGGGTGGAGGCAGAAGGCAAAGGAGACAGAATGAATGGAAAGAAAGGAAGTGTACTACTGAGCAAGGGAGATTGAGAAGGCAGGGGTGGAGGAGGAGGCAACGGAGGAGGCGGATGAGGAACGTGGAGAGGTGGAGAAGGTGGTAGAGGTGAAGAAGGAGAAGAAGCAGAAGGAGAGGTAGAATGAGGAGGAAGAGGAGTTTGTAGGTCAGGAGGCTCAGGCATTATCTCCACTTTTACTGCACATGGCTCAACGGTCACATAGCTGGAGATACTGGAGCTAAACTTACGCAGGACTGGTGGAGTTAGTTTAGGAGTTGGAGTTGGAATAAAATCACCTGGATAGATGGTGACACAAGGGGGCACACTGTTGTCCACAGATGATCTTGGGTAACTTAACTGGTTGTCCAGGGCAAACAGCAAATGATACGGACTGAGATTCGGGACATTGCTGTCGTTCTCAGTTGGGAATGGTGAAAGTGAGTCTCTGGAGCTGCGATTTTGAACCACTGTATTGTCTTGCAGGGCCTGCTGTTCAAACTGTCTAGCCTGCTCTTTGACCGTCAGTTTAGCCTCTGTGCTTTTACCAGCCAGGATGTCAATGTTGTTCAGTTGGTCTTTACAGTCCATCCGTTCCGTTCCGTGAGACTTCACATCCCACTGAATTTGGCCCATCATCCCCTGCCGTATAAAAGAATCAAAAGCAGGTCTCTGGCGGAGTCTTACAGGTAGTGTCCAAGCGTGTCCTGAAATACCAGGGGGAGACTTTTGAAAAGAGACTTTCAGGTCTACTTCTTGAGCGGAATGCATACCGAGCGAACCTTTCCTTTCCTCTGAAATCCCTGGAGCCTCTGGGCTGCTGAGAGCCTCGTCATCATACAAAGGGTTCTTGGTTGTCAAGGGGTTTTCGTCGGACAGGAAAGTAATGTTACTGGCAGAACCAGGCAGATTGTTGTGCAGTCTTCCATTGGCAGTGGTCTGCTTGTGCACAACAATTGCACGAGCCGCAAACATGCTTAAGAGTCTCTGTTGATCCCCCTCCTCTATTACAGACCTTTTTGCCCTGCTTTGTTGAAAATGATAGAGAAGAAAAGTACTTGAAAGAAACATAGGTACTTAAGTGAAAAGAAATCAGGAAAGGGGGGAGGGGAATATTTAGGAGGAGTCAAAAACCCTTTTTGCAAGTATCTTAGAAAACGGCATTGCCTCTCAGTGAACAAAGACCTTTAAAATTAAATACAGACCATTTAAGCAACTGGATATTTAAAATTTAAATAACGTGAACAGGAAATGTCCATATGCTACAACTTCTGACCTATATATATATATATGTATCCATATAATCTATTTACATACTTGTCTGGACAGAGGAACAGCCATTCTTTTCAAACTAAACGTACTGGGTGTGAGTGTGCTTTCTGAGATGGCTCTTGGTAAGAGAGTAGCCCAATCAATCAAATGAAAGGGCATCACTTAAACCACTGAAAGCTAAATTTGATTTCGATGCAGCTATGCCTGACATTTACTTAACCATCTCCACTCAACTATATTCAATAACTCTTCTTTGAACACAAGATTTTAAAGACACAAAGCCAGAATGTGTTCACAGTGCTTTATCAGCTAATTTTAAAATCAAATTTTGCTTTTATAAACTCAGCTAGCAACAAGGAAGCTGAACATTTTCCTTATATACTTTTCTGCGACACTGTGTTACATAATTATGCATACTATAATCTAAAAAAGCCAGTTTTTTTATCTAAGGAATACCCTTTGCTAAATTCAGGACTAATACTAATGCTTGCACTCGTGCTAACATTAAAAGGTGAAGCAAACTGCAGCTGAAATGGTATATGTTTCAGTCAGAGGTCCAGGCTAGGTTAGTTAGGAAAAACTACTTACTGAAGTCTGAATCCAAAGAAAGGCAATGAGTGAACAATGACAGAAGACAAACAAGTAGATGAAAGATGTTAACCGCAGTAATAAGGATATGAGCAGTGACAATGGCATGTTAAACTGTAAAAGAGACGAATAATTCCATTCCTAGCGGGGGGTGTATGTCCTATTACCACTAAACTGGATAACATTTTGTAATTATTATATTCATTCATTAGCCATGTGAAAAGACAATTGGGTTCTTTTTTCCCAATATCTCTTTCATTTTCTTTCCATGGCACTCACAGGGACAATTTCACAGTTGTCGATCCACTTAAAACTTTCGACATAACCCGGGGAAACTCGCATGAAAACGGGGAGAACTTTTTAAATTCCAACCGAGATGACCGAGCACTCCACTAACCACCAATGGTCTTACAACTTTAAATGTCATATGCTATAGCTAATTTCTCTATTGTTATAATATGAACAGCAGAATTTCAGAATTTGGAAATAGCTGGCCGTTACTTTGTTTTATTGTTTGTGTCTGGAGAAATACTTTTAAACATCAGTTTTGTTTGTACCCACTGCCAGTGATCTTGTAGTACAAAAATCTTCTGACAACATAAATCCACTAGGAATCACTTCTGAAGATAAAATTAGCCACCCTGAAAAACTCCAACCACCTAAACTAGTTTTTTCTTATCTAGTTTTTCAACGTTTCTCCTTTTAAAATACAACTGTAAGCCTACTACCAATATCAATATTGCAGTATGGTCCTTCCCGTTGTCATTAAGAGCATAGCAAACATGCAATTAAGCTGCTGACAACATTATCAGACAGACATTTTCTAAAAATATAAAAATCAATGTCTTGTTTTCTAAAGAGACTAAGTGATTTCTGTTTCGGTTCAATATAATCTGAAACAACCATTTTACTACATTATAATAATGGCTTTCAAAGGCAAATCAGCTTCAATAATTTCATCATATGAAGAAATCAATCTAATTTACTATAACTGCATTTACATGAAACTGCATGTCAGATTTACCTATTTTTTACCTTGCTGTGCTTTAAATAAAAAAATGTTATGACTCAACAAATAATTAGCCACCAATACTTTCCAAAAAGGATCACCCATTTCCTAATCCGAAGGCTGAAACTGACTACAGCGTAGTCATACATGGTGTTGTTCCCCAGAAGAATAAGAACATACATGGTGTTGTTCCCGAGTTCTTCGTAGAGATTGTTGGTG
>JAOVYW010013064.1:13917-24931 GCA_025775045.1 Hiodon tergisus | reverse complement strand
CCCCCCCCCCCCCCCCCCCCCCCCCCCCCCCCCCCCCCCCCCCCCCCCCCCCCCCCCCCCCGCCAGGCAGGTCCCCTTCTGGTCCCTATGCTTATGGCTGAGGGGAAATCCAGCCTGGCCTAGTGCAGTTGAAGCGCTCTGGCTGTGGACCAAAGGGTGTGCAGAAGCACTTGTGGGCTTTTGTTCTCTTTGCCCTTAACATAGCCATGCAGGGCTGCCTGATTGCAACAGGCCCCTGTTACGTAAAACGTCAGATATGCCAGGAGTTTGTCTCCTCTAATAAGTACGCGGCAATGTGTGACAAACATTATTATGATTGTTACCTCACTACAAGTATTCGGTGAGAGTCCCATCATGCCTGCTGTAAAATTGTTGTTGACCTTAAAAATGAGAGGCGAAGGACATGTGCAGGGGGAACCAAGATCACGCAAGCGCTGTCTGAAGGGGGCAGAAGAGAGCCCCCTGTTCTGATTGGGCTGAAGGATTTCCTCAGGATCTTTGCCACATCGCCTCACTGTCAGACAGTTTTGGCTCTCAACCATGCCTGGCCCATATCAGGCACCAGGGGGACGCAAGGCACATTTAAATGAGATTGTTGTCGGATTGTAACACATCTGTGGTCAAACAATGATTGATTTGCGAGTTTACTGGAGAGGAAAACCATCGTGAGACTGGAATATTTTGTCATGCTGCAGCTGCTTTGTTTCCATTGTACCAACATTAGTGTGGAGAGAGAGAATATTTATATTATTTTTGCTTGTCTGAGAGATTCAAAGTATTTCATTTTGCTGGATAGCTAACAAGCTAAGTGTTAGCATTTTTTAAATGTTCAGTTTTCTATCGCCTCCTCTACTACCTCTATTATTTTCAAATGACTCAGCTACCAGTACCTGTAAGTGCTTAAACATGTAAGACCCTGTGAGCTAATGAAATTAATAAGAAGATGATAAAGTGTTCTTGTGGGATTTTTTCCTGGTTGGGCTAACTTCCTCTACAGCCACAGTTTCTGACCTCAACATAAAATGTGTAACAAATAAAACTCGCCAACCATGTGCACAATTTGTGCTTTGTTAGATCATCCTTCCTGTAACATCTGCCCTAAACCATATGGAATCACTGGAAGCCAATGCAGAATCTGTTACTCTGTTACAAGCCATTGCAAAGTCATTCTGAAAGTGAATCTGAAATGTGAAACCGAAGACTTCAACAAGATTGCAGTTCATAAACAGTGTGTGCAATTTACCAAATTATATTGGTGTTTTACTACCGTAGTGTACCCTACTATAAACTCTACGGTACTAAATGATGCTACCAATTGTAATGCTACAACTCTGACCAGATGCACTTCACTATAACATATCAGTCATAATGTCTTTCAGTAAAAAGCAAATTGCAGGACAGAGAAGGCTGGGGCATCGCCTAGCCCTGTTACAACCTCTCACTGTGAAGAGGAAAGGCAGACTTCTACATGAACACAGACGCAGGGTGTGTGCTGGGAAAAGACCTTTCTGCAGGTACACTACCCCGGTCTCCTCTCGGGACCACAGGCCTCACCACGTCACCATCATAATGGGCCTTTCCTCTCGGGACCACAGACCTCAGCATTTCACTGTCACAATGGGCTTCTTCTCTTGGGACCACAGGCCTCACCACATCACCATCTTCTTCCTCTTGGGACCACAGGCCTCACCAAATCACTACCATAATGGGCTTCTTCTCTCGGGACCACAGGCCTCACCGCGTCACCATCATAATGAACTTCTCCTCTTGGAACCACAGACCTGACCACATTACCACCATGATGAGCTTCTCCTCTTGGGACCAAAGGCACCTAAATTACTATCCTTTATGGGGGCCTTTGACCTCTTCTTAGTTATATTGCTGCACAACAGTTCATGAATTTAAGGGATTTTCTTTTTTATTATTCCTCCCCCTGTATCAGAGTGTGGAATGCCATCATGGTTGGCATGGCTGTTGATTTTGAGTGAGAGTCCCTAGTGGTTTGCTCAAGCACAGTGACGGCCCTGCCCTTGGTTTGACCAGAAGACATCTGAAGCAGAGGAAGGCAAACCCCCTCTATGTTGGAATGGTGACACCCCTGGAAATGCAGCAGATTCTGCCAGAGGCTGTAATTTTACCCCGCCATGTTTGTTTACAACCTTAATTTCGGCTGGAAAACCAAACGCCCATTCAGCGGCAGAACTATTTTTTTCCAGTTTTACAAGAATTCCTCATGGAGTGCAAAAGTAGGAAATCCCTCCCCTGTCAAACACATGCAATCAAATTGATATGTGACTACAGACTTGCTGATTTATGTGCTCTGGGGAAGAATCTGAGGCACCATAAACATGGCTAAAGATAGGACACAAACTGGCATACATATGTACGGAAGACAACTGTAAGAACACAACCAACTCTGAATGTAATAATGACAACAGCAGTGTAGCACCACTGTTACTCCTGTTGCTGCTGATATGTATTCTATAAACTTATAATGATGATTTGTTGTGGTAAACAAATCTCACGCTTGTTTTCCATGGGATCCCAGCAGTCAGTACTGTGGTGCTCACCTCTTCATAACATTTCGGGACGATTGCAACACTTCTGTCAATGTCGGTGTCAAGAACAGCCCCTAGTGTTGCTTATACCCCCAAACCTATTAGCCCTAATCACCACTAAGTGTTGCCTATGACAAATACTAGAAAATGTTAGAACCTAAACATTTTAAATGGGAATCGACTACTTTTCCCAAAACTCAACCATCTATCTTTAATAATTAAGTCTACTGTCAGAGTCGTCACAAATGGACGGCTTTTGATAGTAAGCATAATGCAATTTTATTTAATGGTCAACATAATGCTAGGTACCCTTTCCAATATGAAATATGAACCACCACTAATGGGTCATTTCCGTAAGTGAAAATAACCAAGAAATCTCTGAGCAGACATACCGAATCTTGCGCGAGCTTGTACCTGTACTTTTTACTTTGCCCGTTTTGTCGTCTGTGTGCTGTTGTGTGTTATGCGTAGCTGCCAAATATCTTTTAGAGACTGCATTCTTCGTGTTTGGTTGTTTGTTAGCTCGATCTCAGACTAGTATCGGGCACGTTCTTGCAAGATTTTAGGTATATCAGCTCAGAGATTTCTGGGTTCTTGAGGGAAATATCCCATAGGTGAGGGTTAATATCTCAGGGAACCGTGGTTGTGACAATAACCCAATCATTTCTCCTTCCGGTTTTCAGATCTTTTCAACCCCTTGCTCTGTTCGCCACAGGACTTTCCATGAAGCCCATAACCAAGTGACTGCGGAGGGGATTTCAAACCAGGATGTTAGCTTTCCAGTGTGTCATTATTCCCAATTGTGCACCCCTCCCCCAGTCCCACCTTCCCTTCAGGGAAACATCTGAAATCCCCAACAAACCACGGAGGTGACCTTCTCTCACCCATCCTCAGGGATTAATCACGCTCCCCATGTAGCTTCAGTCCCAATTACACAAGGTACCCCCCCAACTAATAATGATTTCTGTGCCTCAGTGTGCTTTGGGGCTGAGAGGAAAGGGATGCCACATCCTAAATTGTGCCATATGTTGTGTTCAGCCCCTCACAGGGATAATGCTTGGCTGTAATAACTCATCAGATCACGTCGCCCTTCTTGAAGGCTCCAGTGCTATTCCCCAAAGTGTCCCATCCTAAAACAGCACAAATACAAAAATGTTTCACAGGCCCATTAATTCTGGGAAAAAAACAACAACAACCTGAATCAAAGTTTATAAGAGTGTTACAACATGCTTAACAATAAGCTGCCGTGATGACATAAAGGCTGAATCACTTATCAAGAAGATAATCGTTATTCCAGGAGCCTGCCTGATGTCACAGTAACTTGAGTTTCTGGAAATTGGTATTTGAAGCTTTACGAGGCTTGTGAATGGGCTAGTTTCCGGTAAAGTGCCACTTTCCTCCCGGCACGACCACATTCTTCTGTCTCCCTCAAAAATCGTGCAAAGTCTCAAGTTTTTTTCTCTCAAGCGGAATTTAGTTTTACGGATAGAGTTTGCTTTTCTGCCGGTTAGTAAATAAATTATCATAGCAGCATCCATATTGGTACACAGTTAGTGGGTGGTGAACAGGGCTATTGAAGAGGTGGTGCCTCCAGCTTTATTATTGACACTCATCCATTCAGCCGGGGACTTATCCAGACTTGACAGCACAATCACAGCACTATGTATATGCATGTGTTACAACAAAGATGGAAATAGGACACCTTTGGCATCGAAAGTAACACAGCGGCATTATTAATAACCAACAATGAAGCTCCTGCCATTATGAGCTCAACAGTTTTTCAACACTCAATTGTTTTTTTGCCTCTTAAAGTTGGGGTTACCGATAGCGGTGCCACCGAACCAATGCTCAGAGGCGGGACGTCGATTTTCGATTTATTACTTTCACCTTGCTTTACAGGTCTCCTTCTTTCAGAGCTGTCTGACTGCACACAACAAGCCCCTTGTTAGGACTTGGTTGTTGCGAGCTTTTGCTTTTGTTTGATTTCTTCTTAGCCTCTGCACTGGAGAATTAGGTTTTAGTTTACATAATAGGGGCAAGAGGGGACACAAGTTACCGATGGCTTATTTCACTACTCTGGCTGGTGCTGGTGGTTGTGTGGGATGTGTCCACATCACCTCGACTGCTTCTTCAAAGACGGCAGGGGCAAAGCCTTCTGTGTAAGGCTCACGAGGGAGAGAGACCCTTGAGATCAGGGCTATACAGAGCAATATTACATTTACAATCTTTACATTTTTCGATTAGGTGTTCATTTATGTGTTAATCGACCTAATGAATAATTTTTCCTATATTTTAAAATAGACCTAGAACTTACATTCAGTTTAACTACAACAGGACAATGCTCCGAACTGGACAGATGAAAGGATCATGGTTGGAAGCAATGCATCACTGGTGACATCCCAACACACAGACCCCCGGTGCAAAACCCAAATAACACAAAGGAAGTGATGAGTCGACAGATGACCTTCACTCCCACATGCCTGAGAGAGTAGGTAGTCAGATGAGAGAGAGTCCTGGCTTCGCTGATAGTTTTCATAGGATCGAACACGCTGTAGGTGTGAGCCGTTCTCCACTCTCCCACTCCCATATGGCGTGTGAATCTGCGCACGTTTATCGCCGAGCAACCAACCCATATGCGTGTCTGCTTCTTTTCATTAGCTTGGAGTGAACAGAAGCCCGGCCAACTTCAGCAGATTTCCTTGAAATGTATGTTGCGTTAGATGTCTGGGAATGTTGTGCCAATTTGCATACGGATCTTACATCAACAGCGGCACAATTTGCAGCAGCGCCCACATCGAGACACACTCTGTGCCCTCAGATGAGGGAACATTCAGACACTTTCAGGGAACACTTTCAAATGTTAATTGTTTGTAAATACATTTTTTGGTTGGGTAACACACGTTACATGTGAGGCTTCAGGGAAGGGTTATTTGCATCCAATACCAAAGTAGAGCTTAAGGAGGTGCTTCATCCTAAACAGATATGAAACCAGAACTTTTTTTGGGTTCTGTTGTGTTTGAACGGATGTGAAAAAGGGTTCCACTCCCCTTCTGGAGCGCAAGTGCATGCGAAATACAAGCGAAAGCAAATGAGGGAGAGTGTGAAACAAAGAGGTGCTAATAATAGGCGCTGAGCTGGTGCCATCTGCACGGCCGTCTGCATTTCGGTACCAGCATTTGGTATTGACACCTCTTATTGCTCGCCCAGAGGGGGACGTGGTGGTCCCTGTCACAGAGCAAGGGAAGAAAAAACACTGGCTTGATTTTTTAATGAAAATTGTTTTTATTAGTTTCCCCAAAAAGCTTGACAAATTGCATCCATGTGCTGTGGCTGTCTGTGCTTCAGTCATTAGAATAACTTACAGAGGGACAGGGAAAAAAACCCATTCAGTAGCTAACATCATTTATTTTTCGATTTTTACATTTCAGGTGTTGATTGAACTAACACTATCAAGTGAGAAAACGCATTGTAACCAGGGATCCCAAGTTTTATCAAACGCCTAGAGAGTGCCTCTAAGTTAAAGGAGTGTTTAGTCGTGTGAGATACAATTGTCTTTCTCTGGGTCTTTCTGGTCTCAGTTAAGTGTTACACACAATTTAGCTGCAGTCATGGCAAAATGTAATTTTTTTAACTTTAGGTCATTGTTGACGATTATTGGAAAACTTCTAAAAAGCATTCCTTGTGCTTAAATATACAACTTTTCTTTAAAACTCCCAGATAATTATTTCAATTGATAAACACCAATATTGATGAATAGAACTGGTTCACATGATTTGCAAAAAGATACTTTCCAGGCTCCTACATTTTGAACATACAGAAGTGAAATCCCTTTTAAACATATAAAGTCTGGGTGTTAGGTGGCTTTCGTGAATCAATTCACAGCTCATCTGTAAGAGAAATTCCCAGATCTCTGTCCCATTAGTTTTTTTTTTTAATGGTTTTCGGGAGAATTTGTAGATCCTTGTCTAGAGAAAACTCTAGAGGTCGTCGATCCTTCCCCACCAGAAGAAACCGCACACAAACACAGCTTGCGAAAGCCCCCATGCTTTGCCAACGTGGATGAAAAAATCTCTGCAGAGCGTCCTCACCATTGTCCCACGGCGGCTGTGCTAACAAGGCAGAAGGCTGCAGCCCCATTGGGGAACAGTCCAGACGTACAGGCCTTGTCTCCAGGACTGGGATATCCACGTGGCGCCAACGCAGCCTCTATCACTGGCGCGGCCTCACATGTTTTTATTATTTTGCATGCAACATGAATTTTTGAATGTCCACATGGGACTGTGTGTCTGTTAGGGATCCCTGCTTAGTGGCATGTAAGCAGCGTGATGACTTATTGAAAATGAAAAAAAAGCCCCTGTCGTCACACGCCATGGATGATGGATCAGTTGGTTTCTCCAATGGCTGCTCCACCTGGTTCTCTGCCGGCTTTCAGGTCAGCCCTGACAATCTTCAACCTGACCCATCCAACAGCCGTGAGGGAGTAACAGGGAGGTACCCTGGATACCCTGAACGTGTGTTGTTTTACTGGATGAAAAATAAGTGTGAGTGGTGTTAGAAAAAGCAATGGGAATTAAAATGTTAAAGGCTAAGAGTGATGCAGTACACACTTTATCTTCTAAAGAGGGCATGAAGATTAAAATCTGTATTTAACAAGCATGTACTACGATTATTTATTTTGATATCATGGAATATTTTAAAGTTGAGAAATGGTCATTTATTACTGTATTAGTATTATTTTTTCTCTACTCCAGCACTCATTCAGAGAACAGCCCTTTATGGGTTTCCTGTAGGGCTTTGTTTTTGTGACGCTCTTTGAATGAAGACAGAGAAAAAAAACATCACCACAGTGAATGAATTCACCTGTTCTCTGCCCACTATTCAGCTATTGTTGCTGCTGCATTTTTCCTGGGATTACCCTCGGTGTGAACTCTCCCTCTCCGGGGCAACTACGCCTCTGACGGGCCTGGCGCCAATGGGCCGCCAGCAGGACTGAATCAGGTGCCGTGTGCCGGCGCGAGCGGCGCGCGGTAGGGACAGGAGGTTGGGAGAGGTCGGGACGGCCTCCGTGGCTTTTGCCAACGGAACCACTGAACGGGTGGGGCTGGGGTTGGTGTTCCACAGTAGGCCTGACGTCTCAATGAAATGCTAACACAAAAAAAACTTGCCCAGCCACGGGTGGAAAAGTCTGGGTCTGTGGTTATGGTAACCCCCACACCTCCGTCCTGTTCTGACACTATGGTTGCTATTGTTGCGCATTGCATTGCGTTAACAGGCGCAGAAGGACTGCGTTCGGTCCACAGCTGTTGAAAGGTTTGCTTCTTGTTTAAGCCAAAGCAGATTCAGAATGCATAGAGAAGACAGAAGTCTCTGCAAATCTCGGACCAGGGTCGACTGAGGGCCGGCTGCCAGGATGGAGCCATGGCACAATCTTGGCTGAGCGTGACGAGGAAAGAAAACAAACTCAAGAAGAAGTTATTTTGCAGAAACGAGGGTGACACTGTGAGATGAGACATAGGCCTGAAGCTCTTTCAAACAATAGTGGGAAGAGCCTGTTGAACTGCATCAGCAAAAGGTTCATTTGTAATGAATTTTTAGGAATAAAAATAAACTATGAGCTCTATTGTAGCAGGCTCTTTTCGAACCTGACTTTAATAATGTCTTGAGAGTTCAATCACTTGGCTCAGCAAATGTTTCAGTGAAAAGGGAATGAGCCAAAGACAGAAACATAAACACTTTCAAAAGAAATTTAATCTTAATCCTAAACACAGGATATACATTTTTCTTTATTTAAATTTTTAGTTTTTAATGCATCTTGACAGGGGGCCTCAAACGAAGGTCTTTGCGGGTGTAGCAAAACTGATGACCCAGCGATGAAGTCCCACTTTACTCTTTGGACCTAGATGGAACGCCCCGCCTCACTTGATGGACCTGGATGGAAGGCCCCGCCTCACTTGATGGACCTGGATGGAAGGCCCCGCCTCATTTGATGGACACAGATGGAAGGCCCCGCCTCACTTGATGGACCTGGATGGAAGGCTCCGCCTCACTTGATGGACCCGGATGGAAGGCCCCGCCTCACTTGATGGACCCGGATGGAAGGCTCCGCCTCACTTGAGGGACCCGGATGGAAGGCCTTGCCTCAGTTGATGGACCCGGATGGAAGGCCCCGCCTCACTTGATGGACCCGGATGGAAGGCCTTGCCTCAGTTGATGGACCCGGATGGAAGGTTCCGCCTCATTTGACGGACCCGGATGGAAGGCCTTCATAGTGGGAACCATGGAAGGGCTTAAAGTCCATTTCTTGAGTTCAATCACTTGGCTCAGCCAATGTTTCAGGGAAAAGGGAATGAGCCAGAGAAAGAAACATAAACACTTTCAAAAGAAATTTAATCTTAATCCTAAACACAGGATAGAAAAAATAATTTTTAGTGGAAATTAAAGTATGCTTAATAGTTGCATTAATGTGGAACCATGTGAAGGACTGGAGAGGCTGCACTATGCCACAATCAGCCCATGCGGGTCGACTAGCGGGACTGACTGAATAACCTGTAATGAGTGATTTATGGACACTCGGCCCCCTCTGCGCGGGTGGGAATCTGTATCTGTTTATTTGTTTAACCATGAGCACACGTTCGACCTCACCGTTGAAAAGGCATTTCTGCACAATGGGAACAGGCCCATCAGGCTTCACACAGCACCAGTGTCCTCGGGAGGGAGGAGGCGTGCGTTTGAACTTAAATCTCGGGTCACGCATATGAAAATGATTTGGTGCTGGAGAGTGAACAAAATCATGATCATCTTTCACCCGAAAGGTGGCTGCACTGTATTCCACGCCGCACTGCAACAGCACAAAGCTCAATGTCCGATTTTTCGCCACACTCTAAACTGTACACAGTATAAACCATTAGTACAAGCAAGTTAATTTGCATTTTGTGTACACGTAATTTCCCAAATGAAGAAAAACATAATATGTGCAAGCTAGCAGGGTGTATAGGGAAGCATATGTTTACAACATATTTAACATATAATACATATATCATTGCATGCATATGAAAGCCACACTTGCACTCCGGTTAACTTAAGGCAGCAGTTATTGTCACGTTTGACAATATACCTGGGCATTCCAGTGTGCACCCGGGGCAGCGTGCGGAGTCAGGGAGGGAAGCGGTGTCTAAGCGGAGAGGGACAACAGCATCGGCAAAGACACAACCGGCATGGCCAGGGGACTGGCAAAGACTGTGTGTTTTCATACCTACAGAACAGAAAGCTAAAATGATCTCATACAGTAACCCTAACAGGAAACTCAAATATATAACAAAATTACATTAAAGGCTCATCTGGTTCTTAGATAAGACCCTAGATATTGCCGTTACACATATGAGCTTTGAGAGGTTTAAGAAACTGGACACGGGACTTGCAGGTTATAATGACGGGGAATCGCAGCAGCTGTGTGAAACGGTCAAAACAGCGCTCGGCGTATAATTCGATAAAGTGATGCTGCACGCGGCGTGAGCTTCCCTGGGAAAGGGATTCTGATGGGCAAACAATTGAAAAAGCTCACAACGGCGGTTCGCTTGATGTGAATCATTACTGCCTCATAACCGCGACCGTGGCTTCAGTGCCAGGTCTACTCGATCCGTCAACGACGACGTGGTGAATGGATTCAAAGTTTTTTTTCCCCCCTTCTAAAACAGTGGATACACTGACTAAATGGGCGCGATGGTGGGCTTGCTGTATCTGTGTCAAACAGCAGGAAACAGGCACTGTTTGTTAAACTAAATATGTAAATTAAATGTGCAGGGGGTGAGTATTGACTTTCTGTATAAACTGGTGCTTCTTGTTCACTAACACAAACACAATTAACATTGCTGGCAAAGTGCCTGTCATCGATCTGTTAGCAAAATGGCATTTCAGCGGTTTTTGTGCGACTTCACCTTATATTGATATGATGGTCAGGACGATATCTAATATGTCCCTACTTCAGCTACAGTATAGAACTCCATGCAGTCTTTTGTCATGATCTGTACTTACACTGAGAACTGATTGTTGTCAGTTCTGAAATTCCCTTTGCTAATCCAGCGGTAAATAAACAGTCATAAAACAGCCAATCACAGTGCAGCTCAGTGGGGAAATTGCGATGCCAAATCTTTTTTTATTCCACTGGAATCCTTCCCATTTCTTGTATACTCTGTTCTCTCTGTCCTATACATTGTCAATATACCATATCTTCATATAATTTACCCATCTGATAACGACGGTAAAAATATCTAATCAAAAAAGACGTTTAAAAAACGTATTGCCTCTGTCGCACAAGATGTATAACATAAATATAACCCTCATTTTAATAGGTTGTGACTGTGTGCCATACATCTATTTTTACTTTTGTAGCCAACGTGCCACCCCACAATTTAATGTACATTTAAATTATAGACAAACCTGTGTGTGTGTGTGTGTGT
>JAOVYW010013064.1:0-13817 GCA_025775045.1 Hiodon tergisus | reverse complement strand
CTTTTGTAGCCAACGTGCCACCCCACAATTTAATGTACATTTAAATTATAGACAAACCTGTGTGTGTGTGTGTGTGTTTTATACAGAAACTCACCCCATGAGTAATTTTAGGAGTGAGAGTGAAACCTGAACTACTACTGGTAGAGCAGTGAGCTGGGCCACATGAGGAGGTGGGGTGGGAGGGGCTTGGGGGTCTCACTACACTGTTACCTTGTGGTGTGACATGACTGTGGTAAATCCTTCTGCTCTGATTCTGCAGCCGCTGTTATTTCGGGTTGGCTGACAGCAGGACGACCAACCAGGTCTCATCCACGTGACCCCTCCTTCCTTCCCGACCTCCCATCCCTCCCTCTGTGTGCCCGGTTTTGTTTCGGATTACTCCCCAGACAAAGTCGCGATTGTTCTGATATTTTCATTCATGCACAGTGGCCATTAATCAAAAGGCAACCGCACCCCCCAAAGGAATTTTTCATTTTTCTCCCTTCGACACGCAGTCTGTAGTATCAAACTCTCTCCTGCCTCATTCCACCAGCCAGCCCCCAGCCCAGTACGCCCTCACTCCCTTTATGACTTATTGCTTCTTAAATAAATATACGACCAGAAAAGGTTGAGCAGCAGTGAGTCATATTTGCTTAGGAACAAGTGCATGTGGGGTCAACTGCTGGCTCTGTCAGCCCGGCTTTGTGGAGACGAGCCACACGTTTTACAACCTGCCATTTTTACAGCTTCCTCCTGTGCCATCAAATAAAACCGCGACAATCAGCGAGCAATAGCAAAACTGTAAACAACGCTAAACGTCTCTCTGATCCCTGACTTGCACAACTGCGCTTTTATCCAAACAGCCCTTTGGCAGAGTGGCTGAACCAGGGCAAGCAGCACGGTAAAAGGCGCCCTTTTATCCAAACAGGCCGGAAGCCCCACCAACCCTTTGGCGGAGCGGCTGAACCAGGGAAAGCAGCAAGGCAACGAATGTGCCCTTTTTCGGCCCCTGCCTCCTGTACTCCGGTACAGGACGCCCTCCGAGTAAGGGTGGACTCGTATCACACACCTGCGAGAGCTGCTTCACACCTGCAGTTTGGGTAGGGATCTCAAAGCCGGAACTGTGACAGCAGTCTCGCATTTCACCCTCCGCAGGAATCCTTATGTGACCCGGGGAGGGGCGGTGATGGTGTCTTCGGCAGACTGCATCACATTCCGGATTAGCCCTAAGAGGATCTGTGATCCATGGGCCACGCTGCTGATGAGTGGGATTACAGACAGGGAGTGCTCCTGTCCCTAGTGTCCAGGCAGAGCACCAATGTGACTCGAGACGGATTGACTTCCGGGTGGTGATCTGCCCCGAAAGAGATCCTCTTTCTCTCAGACTGTTTGCACCATGTTGAAAACATCTACCCCCCCCCCCCCATCCGGCCTCCACCCCATCGCCAAACATTTGAGGCGAGGTAACACGGGGCGGGGGTTGTGATGGGATCCCATCTGCTGACTGCGCAGACGAGGGGCAGCAGAAGGTGCCCCTAATGGGGGCTGATTTCCAGCACCACCTGTCACTGATTTGGAAGCCCCCCACCCCACCCCTTCTGCCTCTTTTCAAGGTATTATCATTGGTTAGCTTTCCAGTGTTGGATTTGATGCAGTACAATGGGATGATTTTGCTATGGGCCAAGGCCACTGGATCCTGGAAAAAGCAACACAGAACTAAAAACTCATTCTTCCTCATTTTCTGTTTCAACCTTTTCATTCATTTACATGACAGGAAATGTCCTTATTAAACATCAGTTATCGATGCCTGTTTTTTACATGCATCTCGACAATCTCGGGAATGTCCCTTTGCCCTGTGCTCTAGCCTGAATCAAAAACCCCACACCTGCAGGTAGAGTCTGCTATGTGGCGGTCCAATCATTTAGAGATGAGCTAATCTGACACTTGAGTACTTGCGCACCTGGGAATGAAAATCAGAGCATTCAAAGTACCCCGAATCTCTCATATCTGAGGGTGAATTTCGTTTCAGTTAATGGTTAACCAAGAAGGATGGGAACGTGATCCAACTGGTTTGAACCCTGACACGTTGGGTTGAGATGGGATATCACTCGTTTGTCATATTGTCATAATCTGTGGGACTCTCCACTGGGGTGCAAGTGTTCCAAGCTGTGCAGCAAAATGCCATCCTCATACAGTGAAGAGAATAAAAATGCGACAAAGTGTGGTTTCTGGACATTTTAACCAAAAGAAAAAAATATATATAGTGAAAGAGAAGATTTTCAATAATAGCCATGTCGCGTACATTGTTGCTTCATTTTTGAATTCAACATCTGAACAGTGAATTTTCTTTACTGTCATTTCAAAGGTGAGGAGAGTGAGGATGTCCAGCCATACAGCCCCTCTTCAGGAACCAGGCACCTTGACTCCTCGGGACGGGATGGAAGCCCCTCCCCTGACTGACTATCAATCAGCTCTGCCAATTCAAACTGACCTACAGGCTTGCATCTAGAGTGAGCTTCCTGTCCAACTTAGCCAATCAGCACAGGTCGGTAAAGTGGAGAAATACCCCTAGTGACTTCTTCTTTTTCTCTTCTTCTGACATCAGAGGATAATCCAGGCTTAGCCCTTGTGATGAGACTATGCATACACCATAGTACCCAATATTACTCCATGGCCAGCAGATATATCTGACATATTTCATGCTTTGAATATCCTCATTTTTGATATATCATGACATCATTTTTCTGGGTTCAAAACAGTTATCGCTCGCAACTTACTGTGTGTTTGAAAATTCAAAATGTTTTTAGCAAAATGTTTTTTTTCCCCCTGCAATGCAATATATTGCTTTTTTTATATAGCAAATAGCTTTGGTCAAATTTTCTTCGACACTGCAAGCCTGTGCGGGGAGGCTGGCTATCATATATAATTTCCTGTTTTTTTGACTGAGTGAAAAAAATTTAATAAACCCTGAGGCTTACGGTGAGAATTCAGACTTGAAACCCTGTACTCTGTTGCTTTTTCTGACAATCAATTTTGAATCTATACGCTTTAGCTAATAGCGGAGGTCAGAGGAGAGACTGGTGTCAGAGGAGGACCTTATGCTCGACGTTGCATTGGATGTACAATGCCCCCCAATGGCCTAACTTAGTATTACAGGTTAAAGTCGTTTGCAAGGGGGAAAGTAAGGGGAAGTAACAGTATATGGTCCTTACGGCAGTTTTCTGTTTCACAGGTTTCCCTTTAGAGAATATATCCCTTGCCTACGACCTAACTTTTACACCCACTCACCATCCTTTGGAGTTCAACTGATTCATTTCCTGGAAATAAACCATTTCTCAAAAGGAATTGGACGTTTAAAATGTGGATCCCACGCTTCTCTAAAAGGTTCTGGGAACCCAGCACCGCATAGCATTCTCACGTTTGACAGTGTGTTAAAAACGGGACGTTTGCGAAGAAGGCTGCGGGGCAGCAGAGCCCCTGGGCCGGCAGGATGGCAGCCGGTGTGGGGGGGGGACTGTCTCAAGGTCAGCCGGGACAGGAGCGTTCTGGCTCTTAAGGCTTCTCTGGCTCTCGTCACTGCAGCCTAATCAATAGATGAGAATCTCTCTGCGGAGGGGAGCGAAAGAGAGAGAGCTCCCTGCTTACACAGCTAAATTGGATCTCGAGCGGGAAAGCCAGGCCAAGTAGTATTGATTGGCTGTTCATGGAAATAGGAGACGGTGGGCTATTTATCATAAGGGAAACAGAGGTTTGAGCCAATGGCCCTGGTGCTCTGTGGAGGATTCCGCCTCACCCTTTCTCTCGGTCACTGTTACCACAGGGCTAATTTTACGTGGTAGATGGAGTATGCCGCTTTGAAAAAGGCACAAATCGTGCCTCTCCTTAGGAAACCCAACGTTGAACTCACTGTTTCGCAAAATTGTTACCCAATGCCCCTTCTCCCCTTTCCTCGCAAAGCACTTGAGTATGCACAAAGCAGACAACCGCTCGACTGTTTCAGAGCAATCGCCTGATTCCTACCCCGCCATTCTGTCACCCGTCCTTTCCTCCTTTGGGTCTGGGCATTGCAGGAACTGTCCTGTGGGGGTTAACTGCCTTTTGGCCTATTCACACTGTTCCTAGGATCACAGGACACTGACTTACTGTGGTCAGTGTTCCAAATGAGCAGGTTTTGTCCAGTACCCTGGACCACTAGATTAATTATTTGATGACACCCCTTAGTAATAAAGTGACAACTTACCCTTGCAGAGGAGAGACTCATGTCAATGTAATTTAGGCTAAATGACTTGTGTTTGCTATTGCATTGGGGTATTGCAATGAAAATAATAAAAAAGTGCCTTATGTAGATCAAGTCGCCTAGCCGGTTCTTCCCCAGTGCTATCTCACTGTACACATCTAAGCTACACGGTGCGTATGAAGGCAGTGTCTCCATCAGTGTGAGTTTAGCGTTGGGTTTATCTCAATAAACGTCAATCTGTTGCTATTTTTCTTCATGTTAATATGACCTTGATCACCCTCATCATGGTTATTGTATTTATTGTAATTTTTACAATTGTATTTACTACAGACCACATGCATCCCCCTTGCTAGGAGGCTGAAGTGGTTTCACCTGTGTCGGTCCTTTGAGCAGGTGGTTGGGTGTCGTGGCAGATGAACAGCGTCTGAGAGGACTGCGGCACGAATTGACGTTAAGCCTGAGCAAAACAACTGCTGCCCGGGGCTCACAATTAGGTCTCGTTAGAAGACATACGTTGGGGGTGGTTCCTTTGCAAAACCTTGCATCGAGGCAGATTAGATGTGTCCACTTGACCCCTTAATTAGAGAGACGGCATAATTGTTACGCTTTCCTTCTTCCTCCAGTTTTTCCCACCAATGTTCAGAGGGGAGTACCCGGGGGCAGTTTAAAAAAAAACTTTCATCAATGTACTTGGGAAGCAAGTCAAAATGGAGAAGTGACTGGCTCCTGGGCCTGCAGAACCTTAAGGGGCCACTGGTCTGCTTGGCGGTTTTTTTTCTGTCCCCAGCTGCATCTTGAGAGGGCGGCGAGTGCTAGCAGTTCTCCAAGCTTTGCACCTGTGTGCCACGTGAAATCGGCTTTACCAGCCGCAGCCTAGCAACAGCGGGGATGTGCTGGCTCAGCGCTGTCAGTCGCTGTGCCAACGCTGTGAGGGATAGGAGCTGCAGCCCAGTGGTCAAGGGCATTGAAAGGAATTATTAGGGACTCTGACAACGACAGTGATTTTGGGATGAGGTTATGCAAGTGGAAATGAAACGATGGACGCGTCGACAGGAGTCGAAATGTGTGGTAACCGAGACACACGTCCATTCCTCCTATGGGCTGAGGGAATGAGCTCCTATTGGCTGAGCTGAGGGAATGAGCTCCTATTGGCTGAGCTGAGGAAATGAGCTCCTATGGCCTGGGTTGAATGCAGACAAACATAAACGTCTTGTGATGAAAACAATTATGGTGATGCTCACAGCAGCTCGTAGAAAGGGTTCACATTTGAATTTCGTATGAAAATAAAAGGTTCCCATCATCCTTATTAATCTCACAAAAAAAAACGGTCTCTCGAGAACATCACATCAGCTCTGCAAATGCAACACAGATGAAACAAAGGCCTGAGAGAAATGACATCACTCAACACATTTATACTGGGAAGGTGTTTACTAGAGAGGTGGGGTCACGATATTCTGTGACAGGCACTTTTGTTTGGGTTGTCTGTAGCTTTTTCTGCATGTTTTTAATATCTTAACTTTCACCAGCTCGCGGACCGCTGTTGATCCTGGTTAGTTTCCTATTGCTCTTTTAAATTTCATCCACTTTGATCGGTCTCCGCGTCAGAAACGTCTCGTTTACCCTCCGGCGCAGCAGGGAAGGCGAGGGGGACGTGGCCATGTGACTCCGGCGTGAACCACAGAGGTGGTTTTAATTACTGCTGTAATGCTGACTTCAGACCCGCCCTCGGTTCGGAAGAAAAATTACATTGTCTTTGTGTGGTTTTGTTCCTCCTTCATCGTTTCGCCCTTTCGACACCGGGCCCTCGTTATTTATGGAAAACAGATTTCGTTTTTAGTTTTTTTTAATCTATTAGAATTTTCCCCCCATTCAGCTTGTTTTAAGTCTAACCTGGGAAACTCAGTAATTATTTTGGCAGTATGAAAGGAGAGGCCTCTGGGCGCCCAGCGGCTTCTTATCAGGCAGTTGCTGGTTTATAACAGGGTTTTGCACAGGAGGAAAAACAAAAACCTAGGGCCCACCTGATTGGAGGGTGAGAAGCCATACAATTTCGATTGGCTTGGTGGTGAAGCATTGCTGACCAAATGTTTTAATTGTTCTATTTCTCATGAAGTGCCCTAACCCATGGATCCTTACAGGAAGACCTGCTGAAGCATGCTGATATCCGGCAGTAAGAGACGTTCCCTTGTGTTGCATTTCAGCTGAGTTAAATCTGACAGGCCTGATGCATTGTGATTAAGAAATGGAGGCCTGTAACGTGGCCTCTTCAGCGGAAAGCATGTCAACAGTACCGGAATCCAGAAGTAAGAGGAATACAGTATAAAAATACCCAAGCGCTCTTTAGCCCTGAGTTCATGATGGATAAGGCTGTGATTCCTGCAAGTTAATGCAAAGCAAAGGAAAAGGAGATGTTTCATGAATCAGTGTTTTTCATTAAAGTCGATAAGATCACAAAGGAGTAAGATTCCTGACCTGCTCTTGACTTCATGAAAGTATGCGCTCCAAAAAAAAATCGGTGGCGTTTTCGGCAGCTGATAGGATGTCACGTGCGCTCTCATGGTTGTGATAGATGCCTCAAGTCCCATTTGATTAAAAGAAATTCAGATGCTAAGGATAATTAATTTATGTTCTGTTGTTTTTAAGCAGTTCTGTCAGAAAGGAACAAAAAACGGATTTGTAGTTGCGACGGCAGTGTGTCCACTTATGGGATCAAGGTTTTTTTTCTTCTTCTTTTAAACGTTTCTGGGTGCATCAGGTGATGGTGCACCTTACATCTGTCCGTAATTAATGTCCCGGGCAGGTGGTGTAGAGGGTCCACAGGTGAACCAGCACAGGAGTGGACTGGAGGAAGCGATACGGAAATGTGTCATTCCGCTTTCCGGAGCCTTCTCGCCACACCGAATTCTTTTCACTTCTCACTTTTTATGTTTCGTTAAATGTACGGGTTTTTTTTGTTTTCAGTTGTGGAAAAGAGCTGCATGATGGCCTCCTCTGAACTTAATCTCGAACAGCAAAGGGCCACCGAAAATATCCGTTAAACTAATGTGCCTGCTATTAACCTATGGGTGAGTAGGGAGATTCGTGGCCATACTCTATGTTGAACCTCTGCCACCACGGACCTTCCGATTTTGTTCCTCTCATTGGGCATGTGGGTCTGATGCAATATTGACCTAACACGTGGTTGGTTAGGTTCAGGGTGCACTGTCACTCAACGTTGCATCATCAAGGGTTATCATTATAGGTAACAGCTGACAGGTAACATCTGATGGGGTGCTTATGGACGCAGTTTAGGTATATATGCGGTGTCCAACTGGACACATCACATTCTCCTGAAGCGATTTCTTAGAAAGGCTGCTTTTGTAATGAAACAGATCCTGGGACACTGATGGGATTTTTTTTCAAAAGTAGTATGGAGGCATTGTGAAATTACCCAAGCACAGTGAAAGCACCTAGTTCAAACAGTGACTTTAAAGTCAACACCCACGTGTTTTCGCTCTGAAGTATGTTTATGGGACTCATAAAGGGATCTGTTTAGAGAGAGGGTTTGCAGCTCCAACTTTGATTTGGCAGTCCCGCTCCAGTGAGTTTCAAAGGCAGGTAATCAGTCAATAGCATGGAGGGAACGCATACAGTGAAGTGATGAAGTGATTCGAGACGATGCACCCCAGAAAGCCTAATCTGAACTTGAGTGTTTTCCAGCTGTCCTTGGTCTAACGGGAAAAGTACTGTCAAGGACATCCCAAAATTCCCAAGAAAGGCAATCAGGACTAATAGACCCTTGCAATTATGACTCCAAACTTTGGATGAATAAACCCACGAGGCTAGAGGAGGCCTCATGATTCCAGAATGTATAACTTTGGCAGTTTGCACAGATCGAGCTGCTTTGGTTATGAAATGTGCATAGCATTATCAATTTGCATAGCAGGAATTTGCATAATAATTTATGTGCGCATGACACATGTTTACACAGTTAGATATCGACAAAAGAAATCAAAAAAATTTTTGGTGCTGATCCAGCTGGTTACGGGTCCATTTCTGCACCGATATGCCACCTGTCTACTCCACGTCACTCTACCTGGGTTACTGGGAGCCTTCCAAACAAGCAACCAGTAACTGAGCTCACCTGAAAAAGGACGAGATTGTTATTATACTGGCGAAATTGGTTTAAGGCCAAGGGGTTGATTTCAGGTGCTTTTTATTCACCCAGTTCCTTGAAAGTGTTGGTCTGTAAAATATTGTGCAATTTACAACAGCCTTATTAAATGCTATTTTCTAACTGATGGTGCTCTATTTAAATTTTACCCAGTGTTCTATTTGGGTGTTCACATTTAGACATATATTTAAATCACACTTCCTGTTTAATGTAATCTTCTATGATTATTCACATAAAATGAATGTATATTTGATACGGTATGATATTTATAATTAATATTCTATAATTTCCTCTGAAAACGTATTCTTGTTCTGTGTCCGTTGCCAATACGGCAACACCCATATGTGGACTCCGGTTACGCAGATCTGTAGGACATTGATTGACATGGCTGCTGTGACAGGAGGGTGCCTGTGGCTGATGGACCCCTGCTGGCTGTGAACAGAGGTGTGCAGCATCAGATCGACAGGATGTTCCGGACTGAAACTTATATTTAAGCTCTATTAGACCTCAGTGCGGTCATTGATACTGTCAATCACGTCATTTTAATCAGCCACCTGATAACTTGGTGGTGGGTCTAGAAGTGTTGTTTCACTGCAAGTATCTCTCTGGTAGTTTTAAGTATCAATTGCTGTTAACAATTCAGGGATCAGCAGGGATCCATATTGGTTTTAGTTTTATTCTCTATTCATAAGCTGCCACTTGGCCAAATTATGCAAATGCATTGTATTTCTTTCTCAGTTTCATTTGGACGATATCCGACTAAATGTGATTGACAAGTCTGGAGATTTTGGTAAAATATCATGTTATTCATGAATGTCCCAGAGAAACAAAAAAGGGTTCCGAATTTTTTCTACTTCTGTCACATATAGCGGGAGTTCTGGGCACCAAGCAGCAATCAAATCTTATTTGTGAAAGTTTGGGTACCTCAATCTGTAACTCAAAGACTACTGAGAGGGCTTCTCCATTTGGCGCTGGCCAGAGCGCTTCCACTCTGCAGGCTACACGGCCGGAACGAGACGGGTGGCTCGAAGATTGGAGAAAAGTAGTCTTACTCACAACTGGCTATTCAGAAGGCCTAGGCAGATTCTAATAAGTATATTTAGAATGCTTAAAGAGTCTTACATGCACTCATCTCCTCAAGACTAGACAATGGTAATGCATTTTACTCAAGTCTAAATGGCATTAACCCAAAATGCATTAACTCGTCACCAGTTGATTCCGAAATGATGTTGCAAGACTAGTAACTAAGACCAAAATAGAGGACTCCTACTCCAGTCTAAGCCTCTCTGCGATGGACATTTTCACTGATTACTTTTAAGGCACTACTCAGCTTCTCACTCCCTATTTGCCACCACAGAAACCTTAGGTCTTCAGAGAAGGCTTCTCTTTGTGTCCCCAAAACAAAAAAAAACAAAAAAAAATTGTGATCAAGCTGTCTTTGAGCAGGTCCCCAAATTATGGAATGCTCTGCCAGAGTATCGGGGTCTAAATCTCTTATTAACACTGATCTCTTTACATTTGCTTTTCAATCTTGTGTAAATATCTTTGTTTCATTCCTGATATTTTCATTGAAAATCATCCTTTTTTTCTTGCTTGTGTCATACCCAGTGTACTTGCAAGTGTTACAATTGTATCTCTGTATGTATGCGTTTATTTTTATTGTCACCTCTTGCTTTTCTTTATCCAGAAAGATCTTTGTACGCCTGTATGAGAAGTACTGTTCAAATAAGGGTTGTTGTTATCGTCAGTATTGCCTGAAACACGGGGGTAGACCCCCAGCGCGCTGGCTGGCAGGGAGGATCCGCCTGAAAGGCAATGCAGGCAGGGTGAGGGCAACAGGCCAGCTCTGGCGTCCCGTTCCCCTCACAGTCAGGTCTGCTGCCTTCCTCCACACATCCCTTGAGTTCCAAAGACATGGTATTAAGGACAGCTCACGGCCTAAGATCACGATAAGACAAACGAGAATGCATGTGTGTTAAATCTCTGCAGTGCTCCTTTTGTGTGTGCACTGTCCGCAAAGCTTAACTTCGGTGCCGGCCTGGGCAAAGGCTTTCTGTTCGACATTGTGCTACTTCTGTTGTCTCCCAGAAGGTGTAGTGCCTGGCGGGGGTTCTTGGAAATTTCATGGTGTTGATAATAATTTTTACCATCATGTATTAATTCATTTAAAAAAATACAAATCAAAAAATATTATTCAGAAACATAATATTTCTGGTTATATAAATACATTTCCTTTTTGCTTTTTATTCTCATGAATGTGGCAGAGTTACTGGGTGAGTACATACAGAAAACTGGTCTATGTACTTGAGGACCAATTGAAATCACTGAGAGAAGAAAGAAACTGGGGGGGCAAGACCAAACAGGACAGGGGGGTGGAAGGAGTGGCGGTGGGTGGAGGACCATAGGCCGGGAAATTAACCCAAGTCACCCTGCCAATACCACAGGCCCTGCCAATTAGCAACCGTTGCTGAGGTGATGACACAGGGATTAGCCGGAATGCTAGGAGCGTGTATCAGTTCTCCACTGGCTCGGAGCAGAAGGGTTGCCTTTTTTCTGCGACAGAACCACCACCCCCCCACCCCCCCAAACACACATACACCCACACCCCTCTTCATTATTCACCAGACTTGTCGCAAGGATTAGACAGACGGGTTGCCTAGAGACATCGCCAAGGAGGTCCCAGGCACACCTGCACCGAACCAGACACCCAACAGGAACTTGTCACGTCCTGGAGCCATTCTGCTGTGGGAAAAATGCGGATATATAGCTGGCTGAGTCTGCAGGCTGGAAGAGCGTCCACTTGTCTGCGGCTGTCTAGTCACCCAATCTGTGAGATCGCAGGGACCAAAACTCGACACAGCAGACCGCTGTGCTGAACTCCAGATAACATTACTGAGTGGTCTAAATTTCTTATTCAATGTTTAAAATATATAGATCCGAAGCAGTGTCTAAAGGGTGTTCCCTGATGTTGTTTTGGCATTCCTGAGAAGCTGGTTGATAGGAACCAGACAGCGGAGGTGTTTACGGGCAGGGGGGGATTAAGGGTCGCCTGAATGTTTTACACACCATTGAGATGCAAAAGATCAGTTTGGCTTTCCCACTAGAAGCAATAACCTAGGAAACTCTGCTGAAGGGCCCAAAGTTGAATCTTAATTATAAATGACATTCCTGTCCACATACACATGTTTCTATGCTGTTTTTTTTCCCAGAGAAAAGAGTTTTGAATCAGAATTGTAAAATAAGAATGTAAATCTGAGCACAGGTCATTTTAAAGTACATTCATTTTAATATCAAGGCTTTGATTCCTGAATTCTGTGCACAGATTGACTTAAACAACTAGTTTTCTTCAGGATGATTGTGCGTGCGTGGCCTGTCCACCATTGAAAGTCATGTTCCCTAAACGTCCTTACAAATATTCATTGCAAGGAGACAGTTAGCTTAATGTCGATGTGCGAAATAATGAGATGAATGAACAGAAAGTTTCAGTTGGTGAGGTCAAAGCAGACTAGCTTTTGGCTAATAAACTGTTATCCAAGCACAGCAGAGCTGGGCACCAAAGAGGTACAGAGGCACAAAGACACAAGATAAAAATGGACATTATATATTACAGATATTTGATATTAGGTTAAATTCCCTTGAAAGAGAAATAATAAAGATTTAGTGTCCCATTTCCATACTGAAAGAGCACCTGGAGAACGTCTGAAGTGAGAACGCCCATGTCTTCATGAGCGATGGCCATCTGCTGTCTTTGCTTTTACAATGAGGACTCCGTCGGAAGAGGAAAGTCATCCTGGCCACCATTTTTAAAAGCCATGAACTTTGGAAGCACATTTACACTGCTCTAGGCAGAAATCCGGTTCATGATGGATTTTTCTAATGAAGCCGTTTTCCCCATTCCGGTGATCCATCCACCTTCGCTAATGGACGAATATGACCCCACTTAGCTTATTCCAGGTGTGACGACATATTGGCTTTTTTGGCAGGGCCCTGAAGGTAATTGATTGTCCTCCATTTAACTGAGGCTATTCAGGGTCGTCACTTGAGCTAGTGACAGATTGTTGCAGGTTCCATCCTGCCCACACCTGTGACTCGGACGCAGGGGGAGACGGGCATTGCCAGATAGAAAGCAAACCTCGGAGGGCTTTTACTCTGTGGCCAATGCAATGGTGAAACCTCACCAGTTTCACGGCTGAGCAGAGATTCAGCCTTCGTCATCATAATGCTTCTGTAACGCCAGGGCAAGCATCACGCCAACGTTGAAGAAACGTTGTGAGGAATATAAATTGGCTCCCAAAGAAGAGTGGGTTAAACTGCGCATGCTGTGGATTACCTAGTCACAGTTAAAGATGTCAAAGGGGCATAATTGAATTGAGACATTAAAGAATGCCTGGCTGTGTAAAACTTGTAAAATTTAGTTTGTCTGGTTTCCATATAAATCTGAATAAAGGACGATAACTGGTTTAATTTTGTTTCCCCACTATTCATATTCAGTGAACGATCCAGTCTCAACCATGAATAATTTTCCATCTGTCCGCCTGGCACCAGTGCCACACTTTTTTCATTTTTTCCACTTAGAAAGCCAAGCTTGAAAGCATTTTAATAACAATATTTATGTATAGAGAAGATTTCAATTATAACCTTGGAACACCGAGAGATATTCAAAATTAATGGATAAGTTGTTTGAGTGCGGACTGGAACCCATTTCAAATAACACAAGGGAGCCACCTTGCGATGTCATTGAAATAAACATCCATGTATTTTATCTTTTAAGTTCTTGCTGTACTTGTCTCAAAGAGAGACTGGTCCATTTTTAAATGGGGCGCCTGTCAAAAACAACTTTTAAACTAATAGAGCTTGATGTCATCAATGGGCTATTATCAAGGATGAGCACTCTGGATTTGGTTATTAAAACTTTATTAAAACATGACTTTTATATAAGAAACACCCATGGTACATAGGCATGCTATGTGCATCTGTAACACAACCAGCTGTCTGGAGCCTCTGTTCCCATTGCGGCTTTGAGTTTTGGGCTGCGGACTCTGCTGAACAGAGGCCACCACCTTCAGAGAAGCGCCCCACATGTGAGGTGTCCCCTAAACCTGGGTCGCATCCTGACGCGGCAGTGACGCGCTAAGCCGGCCGAAATTGTGGAAATAATGCACGCCATTCAGGCCGGGCTGGACAGAAAGGGTGCAGCACAGTGTGAGCGATGCCATTTTACGGCTTCTTAGAGAGCAGACAAAAGGAGGTCCTAAAGGCAAACGCTGTGCTGGGGAATGTCTTGGCTCTCCTCCAGAACGCTAATGAAGTAGTCAGCCCGGGCTGTCGGCGTGTCACTGCGGGTTGGCTGGCTGGAGAGCCACGCCTCTCCATCATGGGTCTGGAAGGGGGGGGGGTCGGAGTGCACATCGACCCTGGGAAAGGGGTGGGGAAGGAGTATAGATTGAG
>JAOVYW010013053.1:20253-37697 GCA_025775045.1 Hiodon tergisus | reverse complement strand
CGCTCCGTCTTGTTTGCCTTTGACCCGTGTGTGCAGTCTCCTCTCTGTCTTGTTTGCCTTTGACCCGTGAGATGCGTTGCCTTTAATTTCTTTAAAAACCGACAAGACGGGTCAAAGGCATGTTTCCATATAATACTGCCAGCCAAATTATCTTTATTACAGCTATGACAGTGTTGTGCACAACAGTCAATATGAGCCAGATATTCATTGTTATGCATACTAGCTCGGTGTAAATCTGCAAATGATGTCCAAACAAATCCTCTTTAGCTAGTTGGCTTCCGAGCTCATTGTTATTTAGCTCACTGGTCTGCTCACCTCATCCTTGAAAACTGTGTCGGTTGGGCTCAGTATTCCATAGAGTTTGGGTTCAATCTTAATTTTAATAAGCAGCTAACGTTATGAGAATTTTTTTGGTTAGCTGGGTGGTGTCTATTATCTGCATGCTAACCGACAAGACCGCCTTACTTTCACATACACTAAGGAGAGGATAAAATAAAAATGTCCTGCCAACATGCCATTACAATTTGCATGTATGAATTAATTTTTTACCATATTTGCAACCAGCAGAGCTTAGCCCCCTTTGTCTATTAAAACTGTTTGACACTGATGGAATCAATACTGTGTTAGTACTGTGAACAAAAATTTGTCTTGATTTTTATGATAATATCTGTGACGAATGTACATAACTTCATAACCCAGATCTTATTTGATTAGAAACTTTGCATCTGACTTTTGCATCCAATAGTATGTAAATTGTATTAAATTGTAAAATAGTATTAAAATAGTTATATGAATCACAGGGTTTGTGTTTACTGACTGCCTTGAATCGCAGCATGTAAACAAAACATTTTCAGAGGAAAATCCGTTTTTTAATTACATTTTCATTACATTATATTAGCGTATGCTCTCATCCAGAACAACCTGGTCTACTATTTTACACTATGTCTGTCAATATATAAAGAGATTTTATTAATTTTACTGCTTTGCACAAGAAGACAGCAAAATTGTTAAAAGTGGTCTTTAATCTTCAAGCTACTGGTTACTAGCCTAATATTTTATGCACTACACCACCTGCTGCCCAATAACCTCAGGCAATTCAACTTTAGCCTACAAATTGTTCCATGTGTTGAAATAAATGATTGTATTGACAGAAAAGTTACTTTCTTCTTGTGAAACACTCCGTATGTAGTTGTTAGCAAGAATGGCTCTTGGCTCGACAAGGAGCACAACGCCACCAAACACCAGTCAACTTTCCATTCTCCTATGGTCTTTCATTGTTCTCTCCTGCTTAACGAACTCTATCATTCATGCCCAGAAATACTAATGTCTGCTTTTATTGCTCTGAGCAACAACCGAAACGGTCCAGGAAAAAAAAATCCAACGTGACACATACAGATATTTTTGTATTAGTTTTTATCATTATTTAATCTCCTGCATTCATGGCTTTGTTGAATGAGCCATCAAGCATTGATGGCTTGAGCCATCAAGGGAAAACTTCACTACTGGCTATAACAGATGGCTTTGTAAAAGGTTAAGTTTGAAAAGGTCATGATAGTGTACAATAAGCAGCAGATTTAGACTGGACAACTGGACAAAGTTTTGTTTCAGAAAATGCCAGTCCAGCTTCATCTTGTATGGACAACCAACCTCCTTCTCTTACTTACCTATTCTAATGTAATTTGCAGATTGGTTGCATAGTGTTACAGCGGAAAATTCTGGGAAATGTGGGGTTGTGTAATGTTATGACCCTCCTCTCTCTGATGGAGGAGACCCTCGTCTCTCATTTCCTCCCTGCTATAATCAGGTTTAGATTTGCCCGCAAATTGGCTTGCAGGAAAGTGGAAAACGGGTTTGCAGTGCTAAATGTACTCAGGCAAACAAAAAAAGGGTTGGCGGTGACTCACGAGTAATGACTGGCTGGAGCGACTGAGTGATTGAAAACCCTGCTTGTTCAATTAAAACAGGAAGCTGTAGGCTCACGCTCCCAACAAGTGCATTAAAAAGCCACACATATGAGCCCCGCCCCCATTCCTTTATTCTTCATTTTGACCCGAGAGCTTCATTGCATCCCAGACAGCTCTGGTTTGGTGTTAGCATTGCGCCAAAGGTGAGCCATGCTGTGATAATGTTAGCTTGCCTAGCCTAAATCTACAATATTAAGCTTATATAATTGTTTATCTGATTTCATTTAAGTAACATATTTTGTGCATTGGTAGAAGTATATATTTAAAAGTGGCTACATTTCTTGCACGGAATCTCTAAACATATTTTTTTTTTTTGGAAAAGTACAAGATGGAACTTCATGCATCCCTCTTTTACAGGCCACAAATACGGATATCATACTCTCATAAGAGAGTATGGACAGAAAACAGAGAAGAACGTATTCAAATCCTAGGAGGGGCAGGGCTGTCTTACCCTTTACACAAGCATTCTGGCTACTGGGTAGCTCAGTCAGGTTGTAGTCCTATGACTCAGGATTTCAATTTTCCAATTTGGATCATGCCATTTGCTGACTATTACACAGCTGCAAAAGCAAAGGGTTTAGGTTGTTTCTGGGGTTTGTACTGATGGGCCTGGACCTCAGCCTGGTTTAGTTTGTTGCTGGGGTTTGTACTGATGGGCCTGGACCTCAGCCTGGTTTAGTTTGTTGCTGGGGTTTGTACTGATGGGCCTGGACCTCAGCCTGGTTTAGGTTGTTGCTGGGGTTTGTACTGATGGGCCTGGACCTCAGCCTGGTTTAGTTTGTTGCTGGGGTTTGTACTGATGGGCCTGGACCTCAGCCTGGTTTAGGTTGTTGCTGGGGTTTGTACTGATGGGCCTGGACCTCAGCCTGGTTTAGTTTGTTTCTGGGGTTTGTACTGATGGGGCCCTATTTTGAGTGACAAGTAGGCATTACTCTAAGACAGTACAGTCCTCCCTTCTTTTGTTGACATTATACTAATCTGCAATGGCTCTTATCGTTCTTATTTGTATACTAGCTGTTCAAGTGAGAGAGGGCGTGGAAGAAAACGCTAGAGGGAGAAGAGTGTGATAAATGATTCTACGTCAGCCACTGTTGCTTCACTTACAGCTGCTATAAAACAACCTTAAATGTGTGGAACGACGTCGCTCTCAGTCTGTTTCACACCAGCAGGCAATCCTTGTTTCTCAAGATGCTTAAACAGGGCATGGCTATTTGTCAGCTTGTTAAATCCTGTGAGCCTTGGATTGTTCCAGCTGTACAGCTCAGAGCAGCAGGCGGGCAATGCGTGAAAAGAAAAATCCAGATGAAATTTTCCTTCACCCCAGGATTAATTAATCACACCTGTTTTGTTTTTGTTCTTTTAATTAAGATTTGTTTTGTGTGAATGCTGGCAGAGCAGAGCAACTTGTCTGTCTGAATGTGTTTCTTGTTTAGCCGAACCAGCAACAAGCAACAAATTGACTGATTAAAACCTGGGCTGATTAATGTCTCTGTCATAGTTCTGCTTTTCTTTGTTCCTCTTTTTCTGTCTTGTGGGTTCCAGGGTGCTCACCAGGCCACCATCTTTCTCTCCATCTGCAGGGCTGGAATCTTTAGAGGCGTGCCAAGTGGAGGAAGGTACATCAGCTGTAGTGAGTAAACCGCAGGAGGAGGGAGCTGAACCAGGAGAAAGGGTTGAGGAGTGACGCAGAGGTGAGGAACACTAGCAGCCGAGCACTATGGGCAAACAAAACAGCAAGCTGCGCCCGGAGGTCTTGAATGACCTCCGGGAGAACACAGAGTTCACAGACCACGAGCTGCAAGAGTGGTACAAGGGCTTCCTGAAGGACTGTCCCACAGGCCACCTGACCGTGGAGGAATTCAAGAAGATCTACGCCAACTTCTTCCCCTACGGAGATGCTTCCAAGTTCGCCGAGCACGTCTTCCGCACATTTGACACCAACAGCGACGGCACCATCGATTTCAGGGAGTTCATCATCGCGCTGAGCGTGACGTCGCGCGGGAAGCTGGAGCAGAAGCTGAAGTGGGCCTTCAGCATGTACGACCTGGACGGGAACGGCTACATCAGCCGGGCGGAGATGCTGGAGATCGTGCAGGTGAGGTCCTGTTTGCTCTGGTCTTTTCTCCCTCCCTGTCTGGTCCCTATCGTAATTCATTTTTCGTTAAAATAATGGGAAACAATTTGTTTTTTTTCTCTTCTTTCTTCAACTTTTTTCCATCTTGTAGGGCATAGTGTGTACAAAGTTGCCCCTTCTAAGTAGTCGTTTCTGCCTGGAGGTATCTCTTTCATACCCATTGCTTTTTGGTTTTCTTGTATCTCTTCATGTTTAGGAGGAAATCGCCACACACTGCAGGTTTTCTGCCCCCTGTTCCTACCTAACATCCCATATTTCAGGGATTTCTCTGTACTTTAGTACACTGAAGCGCTGGCCCTTTCATATGTTTGCGCAAGAGAGGCAAGCGCTTGTGTACTCCGAAGACCCTGTTCTGCATCATGTCTGATTGCCACACATTTTCCAATTTCATCCCTGTCACGTGAACCGTTGAATATTTAAATGGTCATTTATTACTACCGTTGTATAATTTTTTTAATCCACAGGTAAAACGCCTGTCCTCTTAATGTCGGAAAGTAGGCAGCTGGCTCAAATATCCTGTGTCCGATTATAATTGGTGTCAGAAAATGTTGGCTACTGTTGTAGCTATTGTTCCAGCGTTTACACAGGTAGTCTGGGAACAGAGAGCCCAGTGCACAGACCTTGTTAGAATCAGGTCTTTAGATGGCTGTTTCTGTCTATTAGTATGATTTGTTAAAAGCCTGATCTAAAATCTCTTACATCAGTAAATTTGGCCTTTGTCACTGTCTGTGAGTATCAAACACTTTTGTGTTTGTGGGTATACAAGTGTTTGGATCTGCAGGATTTTGAGTGTGCTTTTAGTTTGTGTTAGACCTTTTTGCAATTTCACTGCAAAACAATTGTGTGACTGTCAATGTGCAGCAGTTGTGCGATTGTGTGGTAATATGGATGTGCAGCAGTTGTGTGAATGTGTAACGGTTGTTTGACGTCTCTCACTGCCTGGATGCACAACATGCAATGTTCTTGCATCCCGGGATGCGAGACTCTCATTGAAGACAGAGATGGGCGTAGTAAAGCAGTTTGAAAGTAATACATTATTCCAATCATCTGCCTTTTAATAAGTGTCATGGGGCATTATCAGTGCTACAGAGACATCTGTCTTCCATTTCCACTGTTACTGCCACACTGCTCCCTTTCCTCTGGTGCCAGAATCATAACACCGAGCTCTCTTTTGTTCCTTCTGCTCACGAGATGCTGGAGTGCTTTCGCTGAATAATTCATGAACCAGAACTCGCACAGTGTGTGGGGAAGCAAAACAAACACATTAGTATAATGATCGGATGGATGGCATCTTCCCTCGTTGGGTCAGAGCCGCAAGCACACGGTGAAAACCCAGCAGTCTCGCTCAAGTGTCTGACAAAACCCCTTTCTTGTGATGGTTAGATTCAGGATCGCCATAGAGACAAGAGGGCCCCTCCGAAGAACCTTTCAGTTACTTACCACTGCTGCGCTTGTAAGAGTGCAGGGAGGGTGGGAACACAGAAGAAATATTTGTGCAGTGCCTACAGAGAGAGGAACTTTATTTTATGAGCAGCTTAATTACCTTGTCGTGTTCTTCCCTCGATTGAAGTTTACCGAACCTACTCTCCCCAGTAAAAATAGAGAGCAGAGAGTAGATTTACACTGTTGGCATTTTTGCCCCAGTCACATGCTTCATTTCCTCATCTATTTATCTTCCCCTATTGCCCTCAGGCGATCTATAAGATGGTATCCTCGGTGATGAAGATGCCGGATGATGAGTCCACCCCAGAGAAACGGACAGACAAGATCTTTAGACAAATGGACACTAACAACGACGGTGAGAAGCATTAGATTTGCCTGTGATTTGACATAGGTTTGGATTGGTCAGGGCCACCTTGGGACTTGGCACTCATGACCTGATTGTTGTATGTGGGTGTTTACCCTTTGGCGAATCCAGAGCTTATGAAGGAAAATATCACTAAGAAGTTAACGTATTGACACTATGTGACGTAAGGGGTGGCTTTGGACTCACGGAAAGACCTGCTATGAGAGACTCCTCCATGTGTAATTGAGTGGTAGCATGACATCACTTCTTGTGTCCACTCTTAATCCGGTTCACGTGGCAAGAATAACACCCCATACACTGTTTGAAGACCAGGAGACACAGATACACACGCACACCTGCACTGGAGCAGCATCCCCCCCCCCCCACAGTGATTCCCCAGCATCCCAGCATACACACGCACCAGAAAAAAGGTGTTTCACTGAAGTGTGAGTGCATGGAAGGATTTTTGATTGGTTTCTTTCTCTGATTATTTCTCCCGTGGAGTCTGGGGAGCATTCCCTGCCCATTAGCAGATGATTAGGCGAGGCCGAGAGGGTCACACAGTGGCTCTTCTCTTCGGGGTAATTTTTGTTAATTGCGGCTCCAGACACATTTCAACAGCAGCATGAAATGAGGCTGAGGAGACTGCAGTAGCACACTTAATGACACATATCTCATGACGGGTGTAGAAGAGGAGACAGATTTCTGCACACAATGAGAATGTTAGTGAGGTTTAGAGGGGGCGCTGGACATGTCGGTGCCTGAGATACACTGCATTCTGGCCACTTGCTGGGAGAGAATACAGGCCTCCCTCTGTAGTCTGATATGCTAAAATTGCTATGATGTAAATTCCCTGTTTGCCAGCTCGCAATAGCACTTTTAGCATATTGCTGATGGAGTGACTTTACTACACACAGTGCTGGGTTGTGATCAGTCCATCAGACTGGGTAACTCTCTCAACCCATCACCCATTAGAAATTATTGTGAGTGCAATCTAAAGTAGCATTGAGATTTTTCTCACCCATGACTGCCCACCTGAGATTAGTCCTGAGCGCAGCGCCCCAACCAACACGTTTTTTAAGCTTCACTGTAGCTAAGGTACTGGGCTAAAAACCATTCATCTGCAGGTCAAATTCCCAGAAAGGAAATTAGTGTTTTAACATTAAGTAGATTTGTTTCCGTTACCAAATTCCCAGATTTATAAAAGTGTCTGTCTATCGGTCTATCTATCTATCCTCCCACGTATAAATGTGTAAGTCTCTCTCCGAATGGAGCTAATTAAGCTCTTGAGGATTTGGGTCAGATGTCACAAGCCCTGTTCCCAATCATTGCAGGAAAACTCTCTTTAGAGGAGTTCATCAAAGGTGCCAAGAGCGACCCCTCCATCGTCCGGCTGCTGCAGTGCGACCCCAGCAGCGCCAGTCAGTTCTGAAAAGGAAAAGAACCAACGGACAGACGGACGGACGGACGGACCGGCAAACACTGACTCCTCACAGCCCACGCCCTCTCCATAAGACCCAATGCTGGGCCCGACACCAGCACCTTGCATGAAGAGAATTGGCACCATTCTTGTCATCCCAGCATCACGGACAGACATTTCACGGCCGGATTATTCTGGGCTTTTTTTTATTCATTAAAATTGTTATTATTGTTTTAAAAGTTTTTATCTTATTCCGGGGCTGCAATTCCACTTGGGTCAATGGAGAAAAAAAAATGTTTATTATTTTTATTTTTATTATATATGCATTGTAGTTTTGTTCCATTTGTATTTAAACCTATGGGTATATATTGACTGGTCCGTGCGCACAAGTGGCATGCGGTTGACTGTTTTATATTAAGTCTGCCCACAGCTTTGAAGGTGCCCTATCACAGTGCAGTCGCTTAACGACTCTCGCTAGTGACCTTAGCTGAGGATGATATCAGTGGTTGACATAGTAGCTGAATGTACTTTAACATATTTACAAAGACATCAATATGGTCCTTTTTACTTTGTTGAGGGGCATGGCTTGCAATTGTGCTGTTTCTGATAAAACGTTTTCTTTTTAAAGTTTATCTCATCTCAGTCTTTTTGTATAATTACTATTGTGAATTATGGTCGTCAGTTGTATTGAATGCAGTTGTGGTTGTTAACAGTGCAATTGAAGAACAGTAAAAACTATCAATATTTATGTTGATGTATTGAATTTATCCGAAAACCAAGTACCATTCGGCGGTCTCTGCTTGTCCCCATTATCGTGAGGATGCCCGTGTTGGTGAATCTGCATGATCATCTGCAATCTGTCTGCGAGTATCTCGATCCCTCCTTCCGCCCTATGTATCTCATGTGACTCTTGATGGCACAGTAATGAAGACGTTCAGGTCCACTTTTACTATTGATGTCATTAGATTGGACATAATTGTAATTTAATTGCGCTTAATGAGAGATGCCTGTAGTTTCTTGAGGATGTGGTCGATGGAAAGAGTAAAGCCTATGGTAATGGACTGATGGAAACTTTTTCCACCCTGTTATTTCTCTCTCTATCCTCCTCTCTACCCCTCCCCCTCTCCTTGGCTCTCTCACCTATGTATTCACTATGAGAATACTTCTACATTCCAGTGTTACTTGATATTATTTTCATCCGCCTACAGCCAAGACTTGTAATTGGAGAAGAGAAAATAAAGTGAACCCTTTCCTTATCAACTCGAGCCTTGATGTGCATCTCAGTGTTAAATACAGTGTAGACTGTGCGAGTATCTGTGAGTGTGTGCTAGGTGATCCATTGCTATAGTGAATGCTTGGCACTCCCATGTTGCTGCTTCCTCGCTGTCCCCAGTTGATGAACTGCTGTGGCTGTTCTGATGCTTCCTTTGCACTTTTTTTTAACAGAGGGCGGTGTGCAGGTTTTATCTGAAGTTTCGTTCCCCTGGACCACAGGAAGAGAGGACATTTGGTAACACTTCCTGTTGTTATGTCATTTTCAGACATTGCACAGTAGGGGAAAAAATGTAAAAAAAAATCATGTAAAATGTATAACGTTTGGGCAGAATATATGGCTCTGATGCAGAAAAAGTCTAGTCTTTTTTGATTCTCCATCACAGTGGTTTCATCAGATTAAGTAAGTTGTATGCTTTCACAAGGAGTGAATCTAAAGTGATAAGTGGCATAAGACACAAGCCGTTGTAACAATGCACTCTCCCTGCAGACTTTTACTGCCCTGGCTGTTGTTGACCTCCCTCCGCAGTCCTGTCCAGTGTTTGTGCCGGCTCTTTTCAGCATAGTGGGTAGCGTAGTTGTAGTTGGTGCCGCTGTTGCAACTTCGATAATTAAGTGAAGAATTGCATGTTGTGTAACTGGCTCTGGGTTAGGCCGTCGGTCAAGCAATTTACTTTAAGTACAGACAAAGTGCAACCAGGAAATGGTGTTAATCACATTATTAGTTTAACCGAGGTTCAAGTGAGTGCTCCGTTGGAACAAGAAACCTGCAGACACTGTATGTCGCCAGGAACGGTGTTAAGAAACGGTGTTGGGAAACGCTGATGTAGGCGATTGGAAAGGAACCGGCGCAGAGATATGTCATTATATTTCCAAGCCCTGAACTCACCAGGGAACATCACTGTCATGAACGGCAGCTGAGTTTAGTCAAGAGCCCCTACCTATCTCTAGGAAAACAAGTCGAGGCAGAGCAAGTAATATTATTGCAGTGAAACGTTCAGCCTGTCAGACTTGGAACCCTTAGCATTTGGGGTGTGGTGAGCATTACCAGCTGGTTGGAAGCATCTCTTATTAGGAAAAAATAACAACAGGTTTTAATCTACTTATTTAGCTGGCTATCCACCATTGTGATAACATACTTTCAATCAAGGGTACACCCAAGCATTCCATATGCACCCAGTGGATGTGTTCTACAGCTCCTACCAACATCTTTAGTGCTACTCAAGTTGTATTAGGTCCGGCACAGGAGTGTTAGCATTTATGCAGTTCCCTGAATCTTGTGCAGAATCGAGGGTCCACGATAATAGCATGACTCTGATCCATACTTCCACAAGGTAGCACCTGTTCTTTAAATGCATGCTCTCCTCCACCTATTAGTGAATGTAATAGCACGACAGCAATACATTATCGTTGCAAAATGCACCTTAACTGCGCATATAACGATGGAAATTTAACTGAGCTCCAAGGAAAAGACAGGAGAATAAATCTATCCTCTCTTTTTCTGTGTGTCTGTCTCAGTTTCTATTTAGCAATGATAAAAAAAAAAAAGTAAAAGCCAAGACTCAATTATGGCAATTGGAACTTTAAAAAGAAAAAATTTCAGTAGACTTTGTACACATTTCTTTAATGTGATGGCATTTAATTTTAAAAGGCAGGTTTTAGGCTTTGGTTACCATGCCAACCATGCTCCTGGATGGTGGGAAGGACTGTATGTTGCTCCGGTGGTGGAACAGAGAGAGGCTGATTCCACCGCTGGAGAGAAGAGCCCAGCAAAGTACAAACACATGATACATTGTGACAATAACATCTTTTTTAAAATTCTGCTTATGTTTTTAATGCCTGCCCACTATACAGAGTGCTTCTTATCTGCTCCATGTCCCCCAATCTTCATTACACCCTGTGCCCTGCGATGCTTCACAACTGTTTCATGTGTACCCCTGCTTTCATCTGCCAAATGTCGTGTCAAGCCCTGGACAGGAGAGAACCGGGTTGAACTCGGTCCCACATGTTGCTGCAGTCCCTGCTAGTCGCTGAATCACAACTTTTGCAAGAGAAAGGGCGATTTTCTATTTTTGCTCAAACTTCAAAAGAATGATCACACATATTCTACTGGTCTTAAAAAGAGTAACTTTCTTAAATTTGTTTTCAAAGACAGGGCCAAAATGAAGGACCAAACGTCTGCTATGCTGGACAAGCGCTGAAGAGGCTTTGCAATATGTTGGCCGGAATCCTTTCAGCCGCAATCTGTTCCATCTGTTTATTTTCGCCCACCACTTTGTGCACACGATGGCCTCGCTCATATATCCACTTCATGCCGTATAGAACCTTTCTCAGACCCACCCATGATCCGCCTTAACACAGCTGGTTAATTGCCCATTAAATGCTATGGCTGTCAAGGGACATTCCGGGAACAGGAACGGGCTACCTCCCTCTCTCTTTTTTCCGACCCCCCCCCCCACACACACACTCTCTGTCTTTTTCTAAAGTGTTTAGCGGATGAGCCTCAGGTATGCCAAGGTTCTACAAGAGGCTCCCTCCTCACAAAGGCGTCGTGTGGACGGGACGCCCACCAGACTCTGGCACAGAGCCCTCGCTCGGCCTCCATTGGCAGGTCCGCGCGCTGATAGCAAGCAGAGATTCGGATCTGCGTCCCATCTCCTCCCCCGACTCTGACACGCTCGGTTTATGTTCAGGGAGTTAGACAAAAGCTAAACGTGAATGTGCCGTTTCTCCCTCGTAAGAGCAGAGGAAGAGGGTTTCCCGCTCCGGATGTCATACTGTGGACGACCTCCCTGGGTCAATCAGAGGCCAAGCAACTCCAGACAAAAGAACATCAAAGCATATTTAAGGCTAATAGGGTTTTATTCCAGGTCAGTGCTACTGTGTGCTCTCATGCATGTCAATAGACAGAAAAACTACCGGAAGAAAAAATAACACTAGTCGACGATGTTCCCACCTTGAGAAAACACAATGAAAACACAACTGAAATACACGAAATCTCTTGTTTCCCATTTTAAACGCTGTTGAGGATGTATTTTCATTGTGTTGAGTATATGGCACCCCCAGAAGGTTCCTCCAGATAACGCGGAGTGTGTACTCTCCAAACACACCACTGCTTAGCATGCTCTTGCATTTTTAGAAATTAGCTATTGATTCACCCAGAGTAATGCCCAATCAATGTTCACTCAACCGATCTGTCCTTCTGCATGATTCATTTATATGAGGATTTCGATAAGTGAGACTGTTAATTGTTTAAATCGCATGAATGGCCTCAGTTATGTACAGATTTCATATTCAGACTCAAGCCTTTTTTTTTGCCGATACCCATCCATCAAGGAAGGTACATTTACATTTAATTTATGCAGTTGAATTCTAAGTCCCTTTGGATAAGGTCTGGTTTAATGTAGTTTTCTCATGTAGATTCAAACCTGCTTCTTTTTGGCCACAAATCCACACTGCTGTATGTTCAAAACACGATAGTGTTTCACTGCAGCACGGAAGATATCTCAAGACAACATAATTTAATTTAATTGCCTTTGTCTGTTTCCCTGTGCTCCAATTGAGGAAGCTTCTTCTGTTGTTTTATCACTAAATGTGTTCCGTAGGCAAAGAAAAGCGCTTTATTTACGTCCCTCGTTTACCTTGTTAATTTTACACAATTCAAATATTTTTCTCACCAGCAACATACACCCGGGGCGTCAGCTGTCAAGACCACATTGAGTTCTGAATTCAACTGTTGCTAGGTAACCACAAGCAGCAACAAGCTTATGTTGTTCTTTTTTTATTTTTTTTTATTGTTAAAGTTCTCACACCAGGACCGATTTCCTTTCCATTTTTATTACTTCTAATTAGTACACACAATAATTAATTCCTGTGTTGATTAATTCTATTGGGTTAATTATTTATTATCAGATGCACTTTTACTCCCCCCTCCTATTTACTTCATGATTTTAATTAAATTTACGATTCACAGATAGGGCCAGCAGTAACCCTTTGGTTTTCCTGTTTGAAACTGTGGCTCTCAAAACCCAATCCAGGCCAAAGAACACATCTGTCTATCTCTTCCTGTACTGCCCAACAGACTAATGACTAAATATGTATTTCCCTATTCACATTAAATATTTTTTTAAATAGCATATCCTGTAAAACGTTTTTCTTAAAACATCATATGTCACATAAACAGTGACCTGAGCTGGGTACCAATCCAGAACTTTGACCACGGCACCCCAGACACAGCTGACTCACACTCACAAATACGCGCTCAACATGTCAGCAAAACTGGCCTGAATACAACATGGCGTCGCTGCAGCATCAGAGGTAAGAATTTCTCGGGGGGAAAAAAACAGCTGAGATCTACAATGCAAACAGACTCTGTCGTTGAACAGGGGCTGTGGTGTAAAGATAATGTAAGAATCTTATCTTTTTTGGCACCTGTGGTTAACTCAATTCCCTCAGAGCCACGATAAGCAATTGCAGAGGCACACTCAGTGATCAAAATCCTGAAGAGACTAATTTCACTTGCGGGCTTAATATTTGATATGGCCATCTCACCTTCTTACTTTTGACTGGCTATACCTCTCTGTCTACCTATAGAGAGCTATCCATCTATGATACTCCTTAAATAAGGGGGGGATACGGTGATGGTAAACAGTCAGCCAACCAAAATATTAATATTGATACCTGTGTTTTCATTATTATATTTTATTTTATTGTTTTCATGTATTATAATATATATTTCCCTTAATATCTTAGTAAATTCCATGCTCGACCTTTTCAAAGGAATGTTCATTTGAACTCAAAACCAATATATTCCAAAGAGCCTCCAACCGCCTTTTTCGGCCTAAAGTATACTTGGAGAAAAGGCCAAAATCCATGTAAATGGCTCACAGTTCATTTGCAGGAAAGTCAACACTGTAACAGCAAACATAAAGATATACACTTCTCAGGCAACTTCCCTAAATGGGTTTATTGGAATAGATTTGTATTTGTAATTAGATTGTATTGGTATTGTGTGTGTGTATATGTAAATTGTTGCTGTATTGTTTGTTTGTTGTGTACGGGGGCTTCTATCACCGTGAAAAATTCCTTGTACGTACAAGCATACTTGACAATAAAGCTCATTCTGTTCTATTCTATTCTATTCTAAAGGAAAGACGCGGTGGCCGCTGGACGCAGATTGTGATGATACCCATACAGATTAACACACAATTGCCCCACTGCCGTACCAACTGATGAAACGACTACACAACGTTTAATAAAAACGTATTACAGGCCTTTTTTAAAACAGAAAATTATAGAAAGTGGTTAAAAGGAAACTCCTGTGTATATCATACAGGAGATAATCTATTGAGAGAGTGCACAGTTGTTTGCACGACGACTGCTCTCCTTCCAAGTTGTTTGGAACTGCTTTTCTGAAGAAATTATTTTTTATTTCACATTCGCTATTGAATGTACAACACACCAACAAGAGCAGGCGTAGCTAGTGCCATGCATGATAATTTGATTGAAAGTTAAGTCGATTCTAATTTTCAAACATGGGAAATATAATTTACTAACATTTATTTTATTTACTATTTACATTTCTGCGACGCCATAGCCGCATAACGAACGTCAGCGTAACGCAATAAACTGCCCCATTAAATCCGTGGAGACGGAGAAATGAAGTTATAAAGGATACGTGGATGTATTGAAATTATGACGTATGACGGCTCCTTCACCGGCTCTCGCTGATAGTTGGGACTTCACTTAATATGGCGGCGGCATCAGAGGAAGCGAGGATACATTTATAGAAAATTGAGAAGCAGCCCAGGTAATTTTGCCTCCTTCTGCCCGTGGCAAGCAAGGACCCGTCGTTGAGATTAATGTTTTGCCCCTATTGAAAACCATTGACTTCGGCATTGGCTTTCTTATCCGTTATCACCATCAGCTTTAGCTTCATTGCACATTTATATATCACCAGAAGCTGGTATTATATCTCACTACCAGAGGCCAAGGTTACGTGTTGCAATTACGTATGTCCCATAAAGTTGACCGTTTTAATGGGATAGGGAAACCCATTCGTTACCGTGAGTGTAAATCCATGAGTATGGTTAACTGTAAAACCTTGTTGTGTGAGGTCTGGGGTCGCTAGACGATTAATAGGCGTCACCTAGCGGCTCGGCTCTCCCAACGAGGCGACTCTGAAGTAGTGGAAGCGTTGCTCTCAGGGGCGACGTTTCCTCCGCGCTATAATCAAATTCATTGTTTCTGATGAGGGTCTAATCAACCAGCCACCGATTTGTGCGAGACCGAAGCATTTCGCCACTTTCTTCAAATTACAATCGTGATTTAAAACTGGCAGCAAAGAGGATGACATATTGTTAGATGAAAACTTAATTTATTTTCAGGCAGAAAAGGATCAAGGACGCCTTTATTTCTAAGAGTGAGTAAACAAATAAATCTCTGCAACGAGGCATCAGACTGTTAGACAGACATATATTTATAAATAATGCGACCGACTTTCCTCTGGTTTTCCCATCACATATTCTATTCTGCCAAGATAGCTTTCCTGAAGTAAGGTAATAACTCAGTTTTAATACGAGACTATAAAGAATGGAGCGTTTTCCCGCTCAACGGTGTTTCAAACGCCAGCAAAATTAGGGTAGATGAATGTAATCATTCTGACTTTGTGAGCTGACGGGTTGTGCAGACAAACACTACTGGGGTAAACTGACTGATCGATTTCGTGTGCAGACACATATACTGGCATCGGTGTAGAGTTCGAGTCGAGGTCGAAGGAACTTTTATGACTTTTTCAAGTACTGTAGGAAGCCCTTAATATATTCAAGGACCTTGTCGATCCGTTAGACCAGCGTTTGCCAATCCCGGAGCTCTTGTATACGGGTTTTCGTACTAAACAAGCTCTTATCCTTCAGAATTGATTGAATGTGGAATCTGTCTTCGACAGCTTTTGTAAGATCTTTTACAAATTATTTTGGAATATGTGCGTTTGGAAAGAGATTTATCCAGAAGATCAATTTAATAAGTATTGTAGCCTATGCATATGGTCGAATGGAGATTATCTTTAGTGTGTGTGGTCTAAATCAAATTTACACTGAGGGTGAGCACGACTTGTCTTCTAATTGGATTTGTTTGTTTGTCAGTGGAAAGATGGACAAATTGCATTGTAAAACAATTTTTCTGGTCACCAAATTAACAATATTATTAATGCATGATGAATTGGTCACTTTACCGATTATGTTTCATCAGACTTGGAAAATAATAATAATTAGCTGTTTATGCAAATTAACAAAACTAAATAAGAGCATGGAAGATTATTTTCACTTTTAGTTCGCACACCCATAACAACAAATATCTGTCACAAAGAACTCAGAGCAGATGATGCAGAGGCAAATGCACAATTAACAACTCCGTCAACCTACAACTCAATAGGTCGGATAAAAGCCCAGAGGGCCTCGGAATATACACTGCTGTAGACACTGAAATAAGTCGCAATGTGAATTTCCACTTGCATCTGTTACTTAGACGAGGGTTCCCTGGTTCTTCTGCATTTGTGACGACCAATCTACCTGCCACAGTGAGAGAGGGCGCCTCTCCAGGAAGTTACGGTGTTCACAATCATGTACTCAGGCACGTTGGGTGATGTAAAACAGACGGGAGAGAGCAGTGTGCTAAGTTACACTGTTTTCTGCACGATCCCAGGCAAGTTATTTTCTCCATGCCTTTAAAATGGCTGTAATAAATATGTATCTAGTCATGGTTAATAAATGTCTGTTTAAGAGAATGTGAGGTTTATATGTATTGTTGTCGGACATTAGGAGACGCTGGTGTTGGGATGTGATTTTAGGTCGTGTGGCATTGTTCTAAGTATGATTACAAAACGGATAGTTCCGGTCCGACATTTCTGTTAGTCACTTGGCGTTCCAGCCGGCGTTCCAACCACTTAATATGAATGCGTTGATCGCTACATTTTTTATTATAGAACGTTTAAATGGTTACAGTAGCTTACTCTGCGTCTTTACAATGAGCCACGAGACTTAATTAAAATAATGGAAGTGCGGATCAGTCATTCATGTTCGTGGTCATTATTATCACCTTAACGCCTGGAAATGGAATGGGAGGATGAATTTATTGCAACTAGTATTACATGCTTCACCCACCAGGTGGCAATAGTACCCTTTGTGTAGAACTCATTTTTTATTTGTTTTTTGTGAAGTATGCTTATATTCTTAGTTTATACAGGAAGATACTGTATGGCTATTAAATTATTGTTTAAATGATTGATGTGGTGCCTAAAATTAAAATAAGTAGTTTTTATTGTCTGTTTATGGAAAGACAAACAAATTATGGTAAATGTATCATAACTCTTGCTGTCAACAAGTACATTTAAAAACGGTAGGGGATACAAATATGCTATGCTTTAACTTAGTTACTGCTCTGCGCCATTCCATTCAACAGAACAAATTGTCCGTTGCCGGGCCACGCCTTAACATACATGCAATGTCACACTTGTATTAACATACGTACAATAGCACACTGCATTAACATACCTGCATTCACATACACACATTAGCACACTGCTTTAACACCTGCATTAACATGCATGCATTAGCACACTGCATTAACATACACACATTAGCACTCAGCATTAACATACCTGCTTTATCACGCTGCATTAGCACACTTCATTAACATACACACATTAGCACACCACATTAACATACACACATTAGCACACTGCTTTAACACCTGCATTAACATGCATGCATTAGCACACTGCATTAACATACACACATTAGCACGCCGCATTAACATACATACGTTAGCATACGATTTTATTTTGTTTTATTCCTTTTGCTGTTTTTAGAA
>JAOVYW010013043.1:27599-37702 GCA_025775045.1 Hiodon tergisus | reverse complement strand
TTCAGAACTGCCTTAATTCTTCGTGGCATAGATTCAACAAGGTGCTGGAAACATTCCTCAGAGATTTTGGTCCATATCGACATGATAGCATCACGCAGTTGCTGCAGATTTGTCGGCTGCACTACCATGATGCGACTATCCCGTTCCACCACATCCCAGAGGTGCTCAATTGGATGGAGATCTGGTGACTGTGGAGGCCATTTGAGTACAGTGAACTGTCATATTTAAGAAACCAGTTTGAGCTTTGTGACATGGCATGTCATCCTGCTGGATGTAGCCATTAGAAGATGGGTACACTGTGATCATAAAGGGATGGACATGGTCAGCAACAATACTCAGGTAGGCTGTGGCGTTTAAATGATGCTCAGTTGATACTAAATATCCCGCACACCATTACACCACCACCACCAGCCTGAACCGTTGGTACAACGCAGAATGGATCCATGCTTTCATTTTGTTTACGCCAAATTCTGACCCTACCATCTGAATATCACAGCAGAAATCGAGACTTATCAGACCAGGCAACGTTTTTCCAATCTTCTATTCTCTAATTTTGGTGACCCTGTGCAAATTTTAGCCTCGGTTTCCTGTTCTTAGCTGACTGGAGTGGCACCTGGTGTGGTCTTCTGCTTCAAGGTTCAACATGTTGCGCATTCAGAGATGTTTATATGTGGTTGTAACGAGTGTTTATTTGAGTTACTGTTGCCTTTCTATTAGCTTGAACCAGTCTGGCCATTCTCCTCTGACCTCTGCCAGCAACAAGGCATTTTCGCCTAGATAACTGCTGCTCACTGGATATTTCCTCTTTTTTGGACCATTCTCTGTAAACCCTAGAGGTTGTGCATGAAAGTTACAGTAGATCAGCTGTTTCTGAAACACTCAAACCTGCCCGTCTGGCACCAACAAGCATGCCACGTTCAAAGTCACTTAAATCACCTGTCTTCCCCATTCTGATGCTTGGTTTGAACTTCAGCAGATCGTCTTGACCATGTCTACATGCCTAAATGCACTGAGTGGCTGCCATGTGACTGGCTGATTAGATATTTGCATTAACAAACCGTTGAAGAGGTGTACCTAATAAAGTGGCCAGTGAGTGTTTATAGAGTCCCACAGGTCCTCAGGCTCCTGGTGTTACTTCAAATCTCCTGTCATATTGACTGACATCTAGCCTATTAGGGAAATATTTTATTAAGTTATGGTCAATAGAATGCATGGGGCAAGAACTGAGGTTTCTCTCTGAATCAGCACTGGTTTCTCAGCACGGCAGCTCCGTCAAATGCATGTCGGGGTTCAAAGGTCAAGAGTTAAGGGTGACGCAATTTCTTATCATTTGAGTACAGTTCAGTTTCTCATTATGGTTTGCTGCATCCAAAGTGAAAAAATTCCCCAAAAATATATATTTACTATATTTTTCTCCTTTTTTACTTACCTTTGTAAGCCTACAAAAATGGGCATATGATACTTTACATAGGAGTTTTACTCTAAGGTGAAAGGGCAGTCAGCAATGAGACAGAAATAATTAGGCTCTTTGATTAGTGCTTCCCTCTTAGGCTATTCCTTGGGTCAGTTTGCAGAATTCCCAATAGATCATGTGACACTATCTTTCTTTGCAGGGCGTCTCATTTGACCCATAAACAACCTGGACCCTTAAGGAAAGAATTTCAGTTTGAGCAAGACCCACCACAACCAAAATTTTATTTTGAGTAAAACAATATTATTTTATCCAAAGACGATAAGCAACGCAGAAGAAATGCAGAAACACACGCAAGCTTTCCTGTTAAAATGCTGGACCAATTGTCATTGTCAATAATGACACATCAAGTGTTTAAGAGTTGTTCTGCACGGTGTATTTCTGCACATGGAGGCTGAAGAAAGCCTACAGACCAGTGGCCCTGTGATTCCAGCAATCTGTTTCACTGGGACGGGTTTTGACCCAAACTCCTTTAGCCCAGAAAGCTGCAGACCGAAGCAACTTTGAGCGACCGGGCCTCCCTGTTCACAGCGAGCACTCGGAGCGTTCGCGATGCAGAAGTAGCCACAGAACTGCGTCACGGGAGCACAGGAAGTTAGCTTGAGTTGCGCACTTTCCTTCTGATGACAGCTCTCTGCTTCCTTCCTTATTTCATTCCCAAATTTGGAGAAAAAAAAAGGTAAAAACTTTTTTAACAGAACATCCTAAATGTTTAACTGAGACACTAGAGCCATTCCCATGGGGTTTTCATGACAGCATGTGGTGCGACTATGATTCTGCTTAGTGTGCAAGTGCAGTCTCAGTTTTTTGTAACACTATGAGCGACAGGCCAGAGAAGACGTTTGAGGGACGCAGATGGTAGAACTCTGCACTCTGTGTTGCTAAGCAGGAAGGGTGTGAGCTCTTGTGCGGTTTCCTCTGTAGTGGGTATCTGCTGATCAAAACCGGGAGTGGAACAGTGGGTGTGCCCAGAAGTCAGTGCTACCTGCTCTGCTGGAGTAGTTATCTAACGGTATGAAAATGTGAAGAAGTTTTCACTCAGGACTAGTTTATTGGAGACCATCATATTCATATCATGCTTGAGTGACTCTACATGCTTGAGTTGTGGTAAACTAAAAACAATGCAAAAACTCAGTCAGTTGTAAAATACTACTTGCAGAAATTTTAGATGAACGAATCAATTTAAAATTAATCGTTCAGATTACTTTTTTTTTTTTTTTTTTTTAAATCTTGGCTGCATTGATATTTGTAGTTTTCGTATAATTTCTGAATATCTTGTCGAATTTCCGTTGCTGTTGACAGACGTGTTGCGCACAGTGACCTGTATGTTCGTCCGCTTAATTCCCCCGGCAGACCTGCATCATCTTGGCGTTTAATGTGACTGTCAGCACTACTGATCTGCATTCGCAGGCGCCGAATTAAACTTTGCTACGAGTTGGATCGCGATTCACTGCAGCGCACGCGTGCAGCCGCACGGAGCCAAGCCAGAAACATGGGTCTCAAATTCAGCTCCGGGACAACCGAAGGACCGTAACCGAATCACCCACGTACGTATGCGGTTTATAGACATTGTACCGTAGTTGAGGGAGAGTGGTGTAACAGTTCAAGTGGCTGTCTTTTATCACTGATATGTTTGCTCATTGCCGAATCGTGAATTTTCATACGAAACGGCAATTTAAAGTATTGTGCATCATGCGTTTACTGGATTTTGTGGAATAGATATTGACCAGTGTGGGCTGCATTTGTGCTACTATTTAGCAAGAAACTAACAGTTCGGCAAAGTTGTAGGAACGCGCTATTGCATACGAGTTAAGCATATTACACTTTTAGCAAGTCTGTTGTATTAGATTGTCTACAGTCATTACGCCAGGGATTTTAAAGGTACAGCGTTTTTTCTTTATTCGGTTATTATCATTTGCCGGTTATTCAGTTGGTTAGTTTTGTTGCGCGTGAGCTTGATGTGACTCATTTTAGAAAACGACCGAGTGTGACCTGCTGCTATGAACTTTCATCTCAGCAGTTTTGGTATTGAAACCTTCCTTAAAATTAATTTTGAGTCATTAAATTTTTCTGTAATAACTCGGGGCTGACATTAACAGTCGATAAACCTGTCACAATTTTCGTATTGTACGGCTGTTCAGTGGACCAGATTCGTATGGTCCACTAATCCAGCCCACATCGGTAAGGCTGGGACCAAATCAAGACTAAAAATAAAAAATAAAAAATAGTATCTAAAAAAATAGTTGATCTAATCGTACGTAATAAAATGTTATTTATTACCTTTTTTTTTGTTTTGTAAGTATTTTATTTATTTTACTCATAAAGAGAAAAGGCGGTTATAATCAGGTTGCCAAAGTTTTTCCTAATAGTTCAGCAAGACATTGCAGACCTTGAAGAAATGGCTCCTTTATGAATCAGCTCAAATCAAATGATTTTTAAAGATGTCCTTCTCTCCCAGGGATGGTGTCAAGATGCCCTTCCAGGGCTTTATCCCCTGCCTGATCTGCTACGCCATGAGCCTGCGGTGGGGCCTGATGGTGCCCGTGTGTGCCCAGCACCATCACCCAGCGTGCAGACTGGTAAGGACCTATCCATCGGCCTGCGCTGGGTGTCAGTTCACAAACTAAAACTAGATTTCCTGTTGGCTGTGCTCACTTTTTCACTATAATTACTGGCATAGTGGCAAATGTCTTTTAGATATATTACTGCTTGAATAAATGTACAATGCTAATGCTAATACCTATTGTATTTTTTATTTCTATTTTATGTTTGTCAAAGCATGGAGAAATATTTCTCTCTAATGTCGCTAATCTTACTTCACATTGCTAGGTGCGTGTGTCGAAGATCTATTTTCACATCAGTCATTATAATTTCAATTTGTGTAAAAAAGGAATATTAGTGTCTAAACAAGAAATCTTGCTGAAACCTTTAAAAACTGATTTTCTGTGCTATAAAAAGCAATGATTGATTTATAAAATAACTGAAAATAAGCAGGATGCTTATATAAGGTTAGGTAGGATAAGGTTTCTTGATATTTTTAAATAACTGAGAAAGACACGCTGCTTCTTCTATATGAAGTTGGTTCCGTAAAGATTTCTGATCACAGCCACTCTTCTGTTTCTTCTCTGTTCAACGTTTGTGCTCACGTGGCAAAACTAAATCTGTTCAATTTTGCCAAATTTAAAAAAAAGGAAATATATATGTATTTAACGGTATATATTATAATTATTGAATATATAATATTTTTCATTGCAAAGAAGAAAGTACTTTTTCTGTTTTAAATACTATACATTTACCTCTGTATTGCCTGAAATAAACATGCTGATCTTTCCTGTGGTAAATAAAACCACTCTCCTCTCCCTCCACAGTCAGAGAGGACCGCTCTGTGTGACAGGAGTCAGCTTGTTTCTGTGCCCATGGACCTGCCAGAAAACATTGAAGAACTTCAAATAAGCAACAACAACATCAGAATACTACCAAACGCCTGTCTCTCAGGCTACCCTCAGCTCCGCACTCTGAACGTGGCGAACAACAGCTTGACTGCCGCTGAGCCAAACCTCTTCCACAACACTCGTCGCGTAGAGAACCTCAACTTGGCTGAAAACAACCTTATGGCTGGGCATTTGCAGACCGGTGAGGCTCTCAGGCTTCTGTACCAGCTGAAGGTCTTGGACCTTTCCAGAAATGGACTGTGCGAGGACATGGTATCGTACCTGTTGCAGAACATGACCTCACTGGAGCGCCTGTTCCTCTCTGGGAATGTGCTGCAGCGGCTGGACCAGACCACCTTCATGGACCTTCACCACCTGAGGGAATTGAACCTCGATAGGAATGTGCTCTTTGAGATCGAGGAGGGCTCGTTTGACAACCTGCAAAGGCTGCAGGTGCTCAGCATGGCCTTCAACCAGATAGCGTGCCTAATTAACTTCCGGCTCACGCAGCTGGTGGTGCTAAACGTGAGCCACAATGCTATCGAGTGGTTTGTTTCCGATCAGGATATGAAGGAGATCTTCCATCTGGAGACTCTGGATCTTCGAGACAACAGCCTCTTCTTCTTCCCGTTCCTGCCAACCCATAGCCGGCTGCAGAATTTGTTACTGTCGAGCAACAAGGTGAGGTTTTACCAGCACCTTGCAGATAGCAACGCTCAAAACTGGACAACCAGTGTCCAGTTTTTCAACTTGAATAATAACGTAAGCAACATGACGACCGAGCTGTGGGAGGAAAATCTACATGGAGACATCTCCTCGCTGGATGTGCTAGACCTGAGTGTGAACCAGTTGACTTACATCCCTCAGGCATTCTTAAGTAAAACACCAAATTTGTCAAGGCTGATATTAGGGACAAACTGTTTGGAGTCCTTGAACTTAACATTAGAAGAGCTTCCAGCATCCCTCTATGAGCTGGACGTGAGCAATAACAAGTTAGCTGTCCTACACACTAACCAGGCCTATCTGAATATGCTGGCCAATCTGACCCATCTAAACCTGAGTCTTAACAAGCTGCAGAGGCTGCCTCAAGAACTATTCTCTAGTCTTCCTAGCCTCGCCGTGGTGGACCTAAGTTATAACAAGTTGGGCATCTGTTCCTCGCAGGAGGTAAATGCAGAGGCTGAGGATTCCGGTTGTGTGCTCTGGAGAAACATCAGTTCTCTGAGACGACTGTATCTCCAGGGGTGCGACCTTGAATTCCTGCCTCCTCTGGCCTTTGAAGGGACACCACTAACGCACCTGGAGCTGTCGGACAACACACAAATTGTTGTAAGGGAGTGGTCGTTGACAAGCCTCAGCAGAACACTGAAACATTTAGGCCTGGGAAACACCAATGTTCAAGACTTAGACTTCGGCTGTTTTGACCTCCTGCGGTCATTGGACATTTCCAGGAATTCCTTATCCGTCCTCCCGAATTCCATGCTGAAGCTCAGCTTGAGGTGGTTGGACTTGAGGGGAAACCGTCTGAAAACCATCCCTGATCCTGAGGCTCAGATGCTGAGCCAGAGTTTGCAGACTCTTTTCCTCGGGGGAAACCCTTTCAACTGCTGCCAATCAGACTGGTTTAGAACTTTCATCGAAACAAGCACATTGAGTGTGGAGGACCAGTCTGACGTGACTTGCCTGACCAGTGCTCACAGAGAACAGACACTTGACCTGGAGACTGTGCGCCTTTGTGGAAATAGTGACGAAGAACAAAACTGGCTGTACGTTCTTCTCTTCCTTCCCGTGTGTCTTTCCCTGATAGGCATCGCTGTTATCTTCTTGCTCACGTTCAGACTTAAGCAGCTCCCTAAGAAAATTAAGTGGAAATGTTGGAGACCCACCTCATATTGACATTGAGTGGTTATCCATATTCAGTCTTTCTCTGAGACATTTTGAGTCTGCTCTCTTTAAAACCATGGCACAGACAAATGATAATGCCACAATAGTGGATCGAGACCAAATCATTAACATTGCACGCATACAGAAAAGTCTTCAGTGTTTACAGACATCAACCGCAACCTGTCTCATCTGCATTTTAACAAACAACAGAGACAAAAATGGATCATAACTGAAGGAAGGTATTCCAAGAGATGCCATTTCAGTTGGCTGTCAAACTTTGTGGTTGCTTTTGTTTTGGTTGCAGGACCTCTGTTATACTGCAATACTAACAGGCATTGGCAAAGATTTGAGGATGTTGTTGATTTGCATAATTGTAGAAGTGTGCGTGCCGCATGGTCCAGGTTCGTTTTGGGTGTGTAAAGGTGAACAAAGTCTGGTGAGATGAGCTCTTGCCCAAGCAGCAGAAGCTGCATGAAATTTCCTGTTTGGGCCGAGATGCTGTGCTATTTCAGTAAAGCAAGGCTCATGCCAAATCGACTGTTGTCTTTTTTCTGTTGGTCCAACTCCATACCCAGAATCGTGTGCTTTCCTGTTTCCTGTTCACAGTTTCAGGGAAACCTCAAACTGAACATTCAACTAAGACAAAAAAATAACGAAACCCTGATTTCACATTTTAAGGTTAAGTGCATACAGCACTTTCATTCTGATAGATATAAAATCCTCTAAATACATTTCCCCCCCACCACACTTCCTGTACTTCACCAGCACAGGAAGTAGAGGAGAACCACAACCCCTAGTAAAAATAAAAGAACTCCCACAGTCATGCACAGTGGTATCCACCAACAACCATGAAAGATGTCCTGGTAGAAGCTGTCCTATTTGAGTGCAGTTAATGTCAGATTGGCCAGAGTGTGTCGCGTGTGTTCCAGTGCTGGCAATGAGAGATTCAGTGAGAATGCTTCCAATGAGAGATTCACAGCAGCCAGTGGTGAACATGCTACGACCCTGCTGGGACTGGGGGTGGGGGTTAGAGAACAGAAGCCAAGTTCTCTTGAGCTAACATGACCTGGATTTGCCCATCTCCTTCTTGCTTCCTCGTTTACCAGAAAACCTTTTGGGGTTGTGAGCTTTCCTGGGATCAGGGAGAGTGGGGTTTGCCCTGGGTTCGGGGTCCAGTGTGGTCACATAGCAACACAAACGACGTGCTCCACCCGTGAGTGAGCCGAGATGAGCGGGGACGTGGGTGAGCAAACCAGAGCGTAACCAGAATACCACTGTGGTGATGCTCTGGGTCATGGTGGTTGAAGCAGAGCCAGAGAGAGTGATAGATGAGTGCTCTTACTTACAAGAGGCCTGGTGGGCCTCCTGGGCTGTTTAGAGTAGGTCTTGTTAGGAGGAATTTAGTTCTTTTGTGCACAAAGTGGCTTTGGAAACAGGAAACGCATGAAACACAACTACAACGGTGTTAACTTCAAAGGCAGTATATTTTAGAATGAACTGTAACGCTAATTACCCGACTGGCTCAGTTGGAAAAAGTGCTTACCAAATTAGAAATGAAAAATTCCCATCTATAAATAATTAACCCAATAAAAATGCTAAACCTCATTGTCATTATAGTATATATGAAAAAGTAAACTAAACATAGCCAATTACATGTATTATATAAGATAATATTATTTTTGTCAAGCATATATAGTTTACCGCTGAAATTCATTACAAAACATAAAATAACAGTTTAAAGGGATAAATATTCAGTGGAAATAAAACACGTCTTACAGCCATAAAACCCTATTCACGCTCAATAGTTCCCCCACAAAGGAAACAAATATATCTTTTAAAATTCCATTCAGCTTGATATTTTATGATGCGAAAGTATTCAAACACTGAGCCAATATAAAAAAGGCCACTGTAACCTTTCGTCATTTAATTTCCATTTACACCAAAATCAAAATGCTCAACTCAACTTGATCACTTTTCAAATTTGTTCCAGTTCTGATCCTAACCAAATAATTCAGCAAAGTGATTCTGCTTCAGCAACATGCATTCGTACCTGGTACATCGTTCACTGTATTAGGTATAGTGGACATTCGGACATAAAGCCAATTTTAGTAAAGCCTCGAGTCAATATTCAACCTGTGATTAAATAAAAACCTAAGACAAGCCCCCCCCAGGACCTAATTAGAACAGGCAGACGTTATTAATTGTATATGCTCTGCAGCGACGGCCAGCAGGAAGTAGGGCCGTATGAATGGGAGCTGGAGCCCCCAGTGGCGGAGGGGCACAGGCAGGGTCGTCAACCTCTGGCCCCATTTTGGGGAAGGAGTCTCCACGTGAGAGTGAGTAACTGGCAGATGGCTCGCATGAAAGGAAATCAAGCTGGTCACAGGACTCCACTTCCACTTAACCCTTTCATCGCCGCAGGCCAGCCAGGAAAGAAGATGCGGCGTCTTATAATTCAAACTAAATAATATCACTTCGGTATCTAACATTGTTCAAATGCTCTTTCATTGATGAATAAAAGCCACATGTCTAGCTGAACGGCAGAACGTTTACACTGACATCTAGTGGCAAAATGTTAACTCAACAACTACTGCGTGAATGATGTATGATGGATTTGCCTGGCTTCCAGTCAGGGCAAGAAATCACCAAAAAGTTGACAATAATTAATGTAGGCAAAACAAATCAAATAAGTCAAAATAAAACAATTTTTTTTTAAAACACTTGAAGGTATAAATATTTATTCAATACACCATAACACACTATAACTATAGTCTGAGCTAGAAATATTGGCAACCAGCAAAAAAAAAAAAAGGGGGGGGGGGGTTGGAGGTTGGCACATAAATTAAAGCTCTTGAGAAACAGATTCTGTGAGACACTGTAGCCCAGGGAAGACTAGATCCCAACAGCAACCATTAGATTGGCAGTGTGGAAGACTTTAAATCCATACAAAGTTAAATGCATGCCAATCCCATAAATACAAAAACATCCCAGAATTCTCATCTTCTTCCCGTCCTCTACACACGCCAGCCTGCCTGACGCTCAGCTCAGCAGCTCCAGGTAGGTGATGGGTACTTTGCCCTTCTGGGTGCCCCGCTCTGCCATCAGCCAGTCTGAATCCATGCCCGGGACACTGTAAACCACGATCATCTGGGAAAGACATGCCCCCACCCCTCCCCCTCAGTGCTTTTCACACAAATGTGCACATGCATCTTTACAACTGAGAGCAGCTGCTGTGTTTAAAGCCTGTGACAGTGACTCTATGAGGTAGGCTGAGACCAGCTGCTGTGTTTAAAGCCTGTGACAGTGACTCTATGAGG
>JAOVYW010013043.1:5576-27499 GCA_025775045.1 Hiodon tergisus | reverse complement strand
AGCCTGTGACAGTGACTCTATGAGGTAGGCTGAGACCAGCTGCTGTGTTTAAAGCCTGTGACAGTGACTCTATGAGGCAGGCTGAGACCAGCTGTCGTGTGTGAAGGCTGAGAGTCAGCCTATGGGGAGGAATGCTGAGAAAGGTGTGGTAGTGACTCTAAACGAGTCAGGCTGGGACTATCTGCACAGGGAGGTATAGTGGCCTCACCTCATCAGCCAGCAGCGACAGCTCAGTGGAGCCGGCTGCGTCGTAGTCGTAGAGGACACGCGCCTTGCGGCTTCCGCTGGGGCGCGGGGAGCCTGGGACGGGGGCCGGGACAGGCAGCGGGTTCACCAAAGGGGCAGCGGGCACCGAGATACCAGCGTTCGCCGAGGGTTGGTTGTTGTTGGAGGCAAACGAGGAAGAAAAGCTGTGAGGAAGAAAACATCCAGGACTGACAGGTAATTTCAACCGGCCAGGATCATTTCACTACCGGTGCATTCAATAAAAGTTTCCTACTACTTGATCAATTTGTTGCTGAACCAAGTGCCATTGTATTTGTACTTGACAACGGAATATAACAAACCTTCCCAGCTGTTTCTGCAGGTCAACCATGTACTGACGGCACTGAGCGTAGTATGTCGCCTGGGCCTCCACAAAGTCGGTCAGGCAACGCAAGTGATGGGCCTGCAGGAGAAGCACGTTGAGGCTAAGCATCCAACAACACAGCGAACAGACCAACAAATGCGTGCTCCGCGGGACTGGATCAACCGCGGGGGGGGGCGCGAGCGACAACCTACGTGGGTGCTGCTGATGCCCTCCAGCAGGAGTCTGGTGATCTCCGCCTGTCGGTCAAACTCGGCCTGTGTCAGCCTCACCTCCGTCTCTGCCTGAGAGGATGAGGACACGGTCACAACACTGGGCACGCTCAGAACTAACTCCAAACTATCCATCCACAATCTACCCAGGCGCAAAAATGGCCTGAATAAAGCCTGATATAATCTATACGAGTGATTCTTACAACGATCCGAAGACAGCTTTAGAAAAGGCCCTGCCCAGTGTGGAGAGTGAAGGTGCACTACGTCCGTTTGTTTCTGACGCATCTGCTAAGCCAACAGGCCACGGTGTATACAACTTACCTGGTTTACTTCCTCTGCCCACATCTGGTCAGCGATTAAAAACAGCGACACATTGATCAGCACAACAGTGAAACAGTCAAAAACTAAAATCAGCCCCGCTACGACAAGCTCAAAGATCAAAGAAGGCTAGCACGCAGCTAGTTAGGTACTGCGTTGCCACATTAGCCTCAAAGCCTTTGAAGTACAGTCAGGTAATGAAACCCATTTTAAACTTCAGCCAATTATCTATAGACAGTGTAGTTATCGAAACTGACCACATTTAATTAAGGTCAATTTGAAACCGAATAGGAAGGCAAGGGAAGGGAACTCGGAAAACAGCAGATGTTACAGCCTGGGGTGTGGCTGAGGAGGGGTCCTCGACAACCAAACCCAAGCCCTGACAATGGTCATTATCCAACACCAGGCAGGCAACATGACATGCAAACACAGACCTGTCAGAAAAAGCAAGGGATCAACCACGCACCGCTAACAGAGAAACAGGAAAAGCCTTCTCCTGAGGTCACGGATATATTCATTTATATGTGTAAGTGTTTATTTTGAAATTGGCCAAAAATAATGTTTGATGAGCAAACATTTCTATAACTGAAGAGACAGCGTATGCAGAGAGGACCGAGAAATTTCCCTCTGAGCTCATGATATTCTCACATCTGGAGTAGCACTTCACATTTACATTAAATGTTTAAATTACATTTCACTTTCAAATTTACAAGCCTGAGACTTGTTAAATAACGTCCATCAGTCAAATCCGTTGATGAAGTGGCTAATTAAATCACATCATTGCACATACACAGAAAAGGCCCAGGGCAGCAAAATGTGACATACAGCCATTGGTGGCCGCTGCTGAAATGAAGAAAACCTGAAACTTCACAGCCATCTGCACGAAGGCCGAGTACTGGCTAAGAGGGACATTCATTCCCGGGTGACCACAGGAGAGAGCAGGGACTAAGATTAAGCAAGTGAACAAACCTTCAGCCATTTCACATGCAGAAAGCTCAGCATGTAGGAGAAATGCGTCGCGTATTCCTCTCCTAGTGGAGGAGACGAGCTAAGTTGCTAAAGGGTAAGAAGACGCCCGGAGAAGAAGACAAACGGAAAAATAAATTTATGAGACTGGCAGGTACACGTGCATTGACTGTTGTCCACGGGTGGGCGCCATTTCCCAACTCCCTATAAACTGGAAGATACTCGCTCTTCACTCAGAGACTCCGCGAGGGTAGGGGAAGCCATTCAACCTATACTGTTTTTTTTTATGGTGGCCGCTGAACTCTACTCCAAGCATTCACCTGGTCTCCCCTTTCTTAATTAAAAACACCACCAGTCCCATCACCCTAACAAAATTAATGCTAGCGTCTCCAAAATAGTACGATCAACCTACAGATACCAACAAATAACATGACAGGTGGGCTCATAAACTTAATTTTCTGTTAATTATTCCTAGATTTAACTTTCATTTAATCTCATAATCAAATTTGTGTCAGTAAATGAAATACAGTGAACAGGTGTAATGTACATCGTTAGCCACAAGAGGCAGAGATGTGCTCAGTAACGTGCGAGACATAACGGGCAACTCTGCTGGAAGTCCCCAATCAGTATTAAGGCTGCCATCGGCAGCAATACCAACTGCGGATCGGGCATCAGCCGCTTTCGATTTCCTCAGCCGGGTCTTGGCCGCGTCCAGGTCCAACCGCTTGTTCTGCAACAGCTTGCGTTCTCTCTGGGGATGAACCGGGGATGAAACGGGGACCAACAGAAAGAAGATTAGGGCATTACCAAAGTTACACCCATTGGATGTTTTCACCAATGTTGTTGCACACATTATATTGGGTCAGAAACGGTTAACCATCTGGTGTGGCCACTTCTATGAAAACACAGTAGAGGTCAGGACCTCAGCAGGAGATAAGCCCTGACAAACCCACACAGAAAACTGAGGGCGGATTGTGCGTGTGTGTGTGTGGGTGAAAGACCAATTTCACTGACCCTGCGCAGGATGAGAGTAATGACGTGGACACACACTGTGTGTTTCTGATGTCCGCTTATCGTGTTTTCAGGGACACTGTAAACACATCGTCTCAGTTATACTTCAAGTGGCCATGCCTCGAGTTCAAATGAAAATGCAGACCTACTTCAGCGTGGTTAACAGTAACCCGCAAACTTTAAATTCATACTGATGAAATGGAAAACAGGTTCAAACGTTCAGGGCCAAAGTGGAAGCAGAATTGGAATAGATTTTTCTCTTATGTAATGGTGACAGCTTATTTCGAGGTCACCATCTCAACTCGCACAGGGCCACGCACAGGGAGGGCGAAGAGGTACAATTTGTCTCCTCCAATACAATTTCCTATACTTTTCATTCCACCGCCCGCAAGAGTGGGTCACGCCAAATGGAGGAGAGGCCCAGCCTCAGCTCAGTACTGCCAGCCTGTAAGCCATCCCGGGAAGCCATCAGGAGACGCCCTTTAGCCCTGCCATTCTCACCCAGCCCTGTAGGGGCACCACTCTGTCAATAACATGCTGCTGCGCCGCCTTGGTCATGAGCCGGATTCGCACACGCTAAAGCCAACTAAAATGGCTCAGTCTGTGCTCAGGCAAACACCTTTACCCATGGGCCATTCGAGAGGCTGTGTCTGTATAATGTTAGTTTCTGCCAGGGCGCCAAGATGTCTGATGGGAGATTACCGAGATGGTTCTGTAGTCCCCTTCGATGAAGTTCCTGAAAGGCGTGAGGAAGTTTATGGCTGAACTCTGAATGAACTCTCTCTCAGCACATCCAATCCTCTTCTGAGCCTCGCCACACTTTATCAGGGAGTTACCTGCGGAGGGAGAACTATGAGGGGCGAATATAAGCTAATAACGTACTTAATTTCCCACTGTGTAAACATTTTCATTGCAAAAAGGTTCAAAATAGCTCCTGAAACTTGGGGTAGCTGATAATTATAATCAAAAAGCCAAATGATTAGCCTTAAGCCTTTGTTTGGACAAAGGACTTAATTTTCAACTCTTGCCACCTTTCTCAATACACGGTAAGGCGCTCAAAGACTACAGTCACATCCTCTCTGTGGCCAATTGTGTGTAAAACAGGTCTCAGTGACCTGGAAATCAGTGACGCTCGGACATGATAAAAACAAACCCCTGGTTCCCCCAGGCTGAAATTCCCCTTTAAGCATGTAAAGAAAAGGAAAAGTGGTCACCATAAGCAGTTCCAGGACCAAACTCGTGCCCGGACTCAATCATGTGCTCGCCAAGCTGCTCGTGGTTGTTCAACCGCATTGGAACTTGTTTTTCCAGCATCTCGTACAAAAATCCCTCTATTCTCACATCTGCAAATTGAAGCGGGGGGGAAAAGTAACTTGATTACAGCATGAGGAAAATCATGAGACACTGGGCATAGCTTTGTTAGCGGCAAGGTCACCCACAAAGTACATTCATTTATCTTGGGCGGAACACTGAGGGACAGTGTTTTATTTAAATGGCATTCTGCTAATCCAGCAATAGTCCAAATGCGTGAATGTGTGAGGTGTCGATAACAGGACTGTAACAGTTGGATACAGCTCTTGAAAACTTTGAGACGCCTTTAAAGAAATAATTCCCAATGACCACATAGTATCCTCGTAACACTGATATTCACTGTTTAATTTAATCTGCAATAACAGCAACACATGAATGTTGCATACAAGAAAGAGTTGAATAAATTACAAAGGCAGTATTTATATACTCTCCAGAGTCATAAACTACAACCGACCATTATATGCAAGCTAATCAAAAGGTTGGTTTTGTTAGGACTGAAAGAACTGCAGGATTTAAATTAATCCAATCAAAGTACATTTAAATGTAGATGTAAGTGGTGCATGAAACATGCGATCAAGTCAATATCGGTCGCTAAATACATCCCTGCAGTAATATTTCAAGAATAGTTCTGAGATTTATGGGATCATTTTTGTTTAGCTTAAAAGCTACACCAGGGTCTTACTAGGGTTCGGCTGTAGTAAAACTTCTGTCTGCTTCATTATTTTCTCCGTCCATTGCTTGGTGCTTTCGGCTCTGGCGAGAAGATTCTCCAAATGGGCGTCCAACTCGGTCTTTTCTGCCTGTCCAAGTTTTTCCTCTGTAAACTTAATGTAAAATTTTGATATTATGTCTTAGTCTCGACCGACTATCAACCTATGTCCTGAGTCGTTCAATTAACTAACGTTACCAGTGTTTCCCTTTTCTGGTGATTACATCGGCTGAACGAGCGTTTTTCTTCAAGACATTACTTATAGGATATAAAATAGAAAACCAACTATCGTTTTAACTAGGCAGCCATCGACTCCAATAACATTTTACCCTAATGTTATCGTCTTGAAACTGAAACATCTTATTAATTTAAATTATATAGTTTTCAAGTGTTTTTCGTGATCTAAAGACGCTTCTTAGCTATTGGGCTAACTCAGGCAGGGTGATTTTTGTATAAGCAATATTATACACTCTCGAAAAGTATTAGTTTTGTAATTAATATGAGTGTCGACGATACACAAGCAACGGTCAGGGTTCGTTTAGTGTTGGCAACAAAAGTGACACTCGCCATCTAGATCCTACACACATTAGCAACTGTAGCACTACCAGTTGAGCAGGCCCGAAACAGCACCGAGCTCTCTTGGTCTAACAGCCGAATAGCTTGCATGTATTTTCACTGAATTCACCTCAAATATAATTTTACCTTGAACCAAACCTAACTGCCAGGTAATTACGAAACAAATCGGAAGTAATAAGCAACAAATGGATGACTCGTTTTATTACTGTACCTGTACTGCACGACTAAGAAAAGTGCCCGCATCAGCTGCCAATCGTTTGACGGCGAAGTCCATGTTACGGCACCTTTATAAATTAACTATTAGGATAAACAGTGCGTCTGCCTGGGTGACTTACAACCCATGCAGTTGCGGTGTTTGGCGAGTTGTAAATACCCTGCGAGGTACTGTCCTGGAAAAGCTTCCTCTAATATTCGAGATAATTTTTCTGAAAGGCAGGGCTGTCCCTCCCACGACTGTCCGACACACAGCCTGATTAGTAATACAACAGCCAGTCCGCAGGGCTATAAGTAGGTTCGAAACTTACTGTGGTACTTATCACACAGGAGAGCGATTTGTTACAGCAGAATGTGATAATGCGGGTTTATCTCTTCTCATAGTAGCTGTTTGTTAGCTAAGTGACTGCCCTCTTCGGATTGTAGCGTTTGGGCTTCTGTCGGCTCTCTAATACGTCTGTTCTGACAGTAGTTTAAATATTTCAGGCCAATAGGTATAGATCTGTGAAGGGCAAAGACAGATTTAGTCTATATAAACGATCCGGTACAATTTATTTACGGTTAAACAGTTCGGAATACACACAACGGTTAATTATTACTATAATGCTTTCCCCAATATACTGGGTAAGTCTAGTTATATGGTTTTCATTATACTCATGTATAATATATTCATCCCTTTTACCTATTTAATTGCTTTAAACATTTTTATTTATTTAATATACATTTAAAATTCAAAACCAATCAGCCTGGGTCTGACTGGTTCAGTGTCATGACACTGGATTGAGTGATGGTTGTGTTGCTCCATATTCCTATCTTGTCTAGGGGCGGGGAGGGACTGCAGACTGTATTTTTTTGCATTGGGTCATTGTTTCTGGTAGTTCTGTAAGTTTTCCTGATATTGTATCAGCCCAGAATAAAATCATTGAGCCAGCAGGCAATTGCCTATCCCTCGGATCACTCTGGTTACGCCTGAGGGGTCCGAGGGAGAGGGGTTTTGACGTAGCGCATGAAATAAACTCTGGACCTAGCCTGCGTGTGATTGCAATAACCAATAGGTGGCGCTATTCGGCAGCAGGATGTCACAGACAGGAACAGAAAACAACTTCTGGTGCGGTCCTCATTAGTACTCGTGAACTCACTTTGAAGGAAAACTTTGAAGACTCAAATGAAATAAGAAAATAAGTTTAATCCAACATTTTCAATCTTTAAGAGAACCTAACAACAAAAACCTATGTGATAAAGGCTAAAGGATTTTGGTTGTGGAACAAGCCTAGTGGGTTTGCAGGTTTGCAGGAGATCTGAGAAAGAATACTCTGGAGAGGATCCATCTGCATAACTGTGGACATTTTAAAATGTGGATAAATGTGTCTGTTAAACTTTTATATTTTAACAGTATATATTTTTTAGTCCTGTGTCTGTGTCGTAACTCAAGCAGGTATATGAGTCATGTCCTGGGATTAATTTGGCCGGGCATGTTTGGTCAGCACTGAAGTGAATGGACCCTGTGCACAGGCCTGCAGGGCTTGCTGCTTTCCTAGGGACAAAGCCTTAATGGAGGTAGGGGCCAGGCCAGTGGGCTCCAGAGCGTACTGCAGGACTTACCCTCTCCACGGTGTACAGATGGCGGGGGAGGACATGGCCCGCTCTACCTGGGGGTGGTGTGGAGCTCAGAACAGCAAGAAAAAGTCGCCTCGGTTCCATCGACACTCTGTGCAACCTTTATGTTGTTATAACGTTTATAGCTTTCATTGTGACAGAAAACCCAGTGCTCTTCCCATTTCCCATTTCCCATTTCTCATCAAATGTGCATTCCCCTTCACGTGCATGCTCTCCGAACTAAAGCTTAAAATATCTTAAAAGAATCAAAGCTCTCAGCGAGTCTTTGGAAGAAAAATAAATTAAGGTCTACACAGCTGTCAAGGAACAGCCCAAAGAGATAACAAAGAACACCTCCCATTGGGGCTGGGGCTTCCAAATATATAAGTCTTCCAAATCTACTTCTAAATTTTTTAACAATGTAACAAAGCAATGTTTCTTCAACTCTAGATCATTTAAATGACCTTGCAGTTTGTTTGACCTGAATAGATTACTTAACTTTGGATGATTCTTTGTTGCATTACCCTCTAATAACCGACACCGACACTCATAAAAATATTTTATTTTAATTAATGGAGAAAAGGGCGCTGATACATTTTTAACAGAGAAACCACAATTTCACAGAATAAAGAGCTGCAAAATGTAGAAGCTGAAATGTCACAAGATGTTCATGCAACATGCTATTTCTCAGAGGAAAAACAACAAAAGCAGAAGCAATATTTTAAAGACCTGTTTCTGTCCTTTTCTTAGCCAATCAGGTAACCGGCCTTCCAGCAATCGATAGAGCAATGTGACAGGGGGGAAAAACAGGAATTAAGCCTGGTGCACCAGCAAAAAATGTGTCCTTTAAGTCTTCAGATATAAAGCAAAAGACTGGAGTTTTGAAACCCCGGTGAGCAGGCCCTGATCAAGGAGCCCCTGTAGCTCATGGTGTCCCAGATCGCCTGGATAAACTCACAGGCCATCAGAATAATGTGCAGAGCTGCTTGGAACACACCGTGCAAACCTGGGCAGGGGGGAACCAGTAAGTGTGTCCCGAGGAGGAGGTGGGGATACTAATAGGGGTTGCGCGGCTGTAAAACATTTGATTGGAATGCCTACTCTGCACTTTTTTTGCATTAAACACAAAGCTAAGCCGACTTAAGAGTGAGAGACTTCCTGAAAATGTGTTTCAACTTAAAAATGAGCACTTTATGGAAGAGAAAATAAATTATTAGTTGCAGGATCAAAGTTTTGTTGGCAATAATGTTAGGGTCCCATGAGAACATGATGTGGGATCCTGCTGGGACCAAGGTGATTAACCTAGCTTGTGTGTTTGGAAACACCGCAGGAATTAGCTCTTGTGGAGTCTTCTGCATGTTCCCCCTTCACCTGCTGAATGTGACCTGGAAAAAATATGTCAGATTTTACGCTTCTAATTGCAAAAGCCAGCCCAGGTTTTAAATATATCAAAGTTTTTTTTCCCCTGGAGTTTTGCTATTTACGCTTTGGTACACAAGCAGCCTTCAATTTAAACACTGATTTCACTGTTTTGCAAGCAGCCAGTTTTTCTTGGAGGACTTGACTTAAATATAAAACATGAAATAAACAGCATAGCAATACTGAAACAGTCAAGAAAGTGTTAAATTTGACAGAATTCTTATGACTAGATCTGCAAATCTCTGCCCTCCCAGGGGAATCCTAGAAAAAAGTGCCCACAGAAGAGACCTGGCCTTTGATGACTGAATCACAGCTCACTAATGAGTTCACTGAGGGGGGCAGCCAGTGGCTGAGTGATTAAGGAATGGACTGGTGACCGGAAGGACACTGCGGCAGTGCAGTAACCACGGTAACCCGAACCGCTTGAGCAAACAGCTGCATCAACAGGTGAAGTGCAATATGGTGAGCTGTGTGCGTTTGGATAAGAGCGTCTGCAAAGCAAATCTCTAAATATGTAATAGAGGGACTATGTGTCTCACCTGCCAAGCACAGTTCTGTCCAGTTCCTGCAGGTAGCTCCTGTCTAGGTCTTTGGACTATCGGATTAGGGCCAGTATGATTGGATCAGGGCCAAGGATACAATGCTCCAGCTTATTATCATTATATATGATGTCCAACAGGGCATATAAACTACGATGAGCTAGAGCGCTGTGATTGCTTTTTAGATGACTGACTAACTTCTTGCCCTATTTAAACAATGCAGCCAAACTGGCTCATCTTGGACCGAATCCATGTTCCCCAGGAAGCTTTGGTGACACACGTCGCAGGCAATTGTGGCAGGTGAACGAGACTCATGTCCACAGACATGGGGGTTAAAATGTTGCAAGAACACAGAGCTGAGAAGGTTGAAATACCGGAACAAACTGTACCAAAGCAGGAGGCACTCGGCTGAGATTAAGATGGTTTTGGGAAGTTTGAAGGGGTTGTTCATTTTTCACTGGAGCCTTTGGCTATGAAGGGGTCACTGACAGGTCACTTGTAGGTGCTTGGTTTCAGTTTTCAATCTTAAAATATAATTGATTGAATTGTTCTTCCAGCCAATGCCAAAGCGAAAAACTGGTAACAAATGATGTGCAATGCTTCTTACAGTACCTTCACATCTACCCAAAAAGACTCCAGCTGTAGCCATGTCTGATCACCATAGCAACTCTACTGCCAGTTCTCCCTCCTGTAGAACATATCATAGTGTATTGGTTGTAAAATTCCGGACGAGGCTCCTAGTACCATATTGCGTTCAGATTCTGCAGGCAATTTATCCAATGGAAAGGTTGGGCTACAAACGTCTGATAAGAACGTCAGTTGATTTATGACTGAGCAATGATTTATCGGCACTTGCATTTAATCTAACCAGCAGCTCTCAGTTGCGACGATTTACACTCATTGTGCACAGCAGAACCAGCACTGGTATTCTCAAATCGATTATAATCTGTGTGTTACAACCGCGGATTACGTTTCCCAATACATTTGCTTAAAATCTTTTCGTGGATTAATCCCCCCCCATAAAGTCCGTATAACGTGAATGCATTCAGTGTTGCATCTGCATTGTAGCTCGGTCTAGACGTTTTCCCAAATAAATAATAATTACAGGAATAATAATAATAAACATGTAGAACAGGGACATTTCTACGTATGCACTTCAAATGTATTCAGGCAAAACAATTGATTGTACCTGCTGCATTCGCAACAGCGGCTCCAATGATAGCTCCGACAGCAATGTAAAACGTATTCGCAAATTTGAACTAGGCTGATCATTGACGAAAATAAAGATGTTGCTGCCAATGGGGAACGTTATGCGGCGAGCTGGAAAGCTATTGCAACAATTTACGCGTTGTTTTATAAAACAATTTAGAATATCAAAACCACTGAGTTAAATTCAGCTCTTGTCTGGCGTGTCTAGAAACATCGACGAGATAGTTACAGGTATAGCAGAGCAAAATAAAAACACGTTATATTGGCGCAGTTCTTTAAGGAGATAGTGAATAACGCTTTCAAAATTAATGCATTAAAATACACCAGTTCTTTTGTTCAGTTGATTTTCATGGACCGTGTGTGTGTACGGGCAAACCTATGGCACTAAGGGCAAATATTGCAGATCTATTCTATTCATGGTATTTCTTAATTTCTACATGCATGTAGTTCATTATTTTTTTTAAATCTGGATGATGCTCGGAAAATATGATGTATCAGCAGCATAAACCCAGCGTGCATTGAAGTATTTAGGGGATTTGAAACAGTCTAACAGTGAAAACAAAATATAACACTTGAAATCTGACTATGGGTAAATACATGTTGAAATTAGCGACGATACATACCGGAAAAAATAATAATAATATAAATAGCAATAATAATATAGACTGCTGTATCTTAGATACTGAGTGTGTCCACGAAATATAACGAAATATTATCGTTCTGGAACACATGAATACAACAGGAAATTCTAAACACAGATGGTGAATTTGATGCCGAAATATTAAAGGAAAGCACCGACAATAATTTGTTGGAAGCAAGTTAAATTGTAAATTGAAAGGTTTCGCAACCAATAAAAGGAGCTGACGTAGCAATTTCGAAGTGTCGAGCCACTGTCAAAAAGGCAGTTCCGCGAGTCTCCGCAGCTGACTGTCTCAGAGTGCAGTCATCTGCGAAGGCGTCGGCGCCGTAAATCCGAGGGGAGTTTGGAATGACGACTATGTCGATTTCCTATTCGCTCAAGTGCAAACAGCTGTGCATTTTGATCTTCTGGAGACCCAGTTGGAGAGTGCAAAGCAATGAGGTGCCAAGACTTTAAAGAAGGAGCAGGAGGAAATGACATCGAACAAATCCTGCCTCATGCTTTTTTCCTGTGCTTGGCCCTCTGTGTGAGGTTGCCTGCATCTCCTTCCGGATTTATGAAATTATAAAATGTTATCAGCTATTTGTCCCCAGAACGATTTATTGTGTATAATTTCACTGTCTCGTAGGTAGCCTTAAATTAGATTAACACCAGGCAATTAGCAAAGGTAGGCCTTCAGATTATCTTAATCCAAAACATTCCTACAAATTATATATATCTGTTTTACAGAAAAATGTTATAATACTGAAATCTTGCAGTACTACAGTGTAGTAATAATGTGAATGGGGGTGGGGGCAGGATGTTAACCAGAGTATCGCTGTCACAGTTGGTTACGTTGGTCCTCCCTGCAAAGCTACGAAATCCCCCGGAAGGTCATATTTTCTGATGTTATTTCTTGTCTCTACCTGTGTTCTCAGTGTTTGAGGCTACCTGATGCTGCACTGATGCATTCACTGCACACTAGTGAAACGGTGCTAAGCTTTAATTTAGCCGTACGGCTGATTGTAGCTTACAAGGAGTTAATATGATGTTAACTCTTTCTTATGGCAAGCACTGTATAATAGTCATGCCTTTTTTTTTCCATACTCACAATTGTGAATCATTTTTTTGTGCTTTTTAGGTTTTAGTTTAGGTAAACTCAGTAAGTAAGTCAGGTCAAAAACAGGCTCCCAATTCTCCTTCCCTTCAAGAACACGCTGTGTAGTAGGCCCTATGCAGGCGCATAGCATGCCTAAGCACGATATAAAACAAGACAATGTAAATGCAGGTTTGTTTTCCTATAGGGAGTAAAACAAGAAATACTTTAAATTACCACAGAGGGAATCTTTGACCACCATGAAACTCCATGAGATAAGTTTAATTCATTTTTTGACAAGCAGTACAACCAAAGGGCGTGACCAGCCACCCCTCTTTTGCATTTCATAAACTAGCTGTTTTCCTGTGCTTCACTAAATTACGTTATAGTTTTGAACAACATCCAGGCAATTTGCAATGGTGGTTTGATGTTTTATGACGGTTTATTATCCCCCAGTGTTTACATGTTCCACCTTCTGATAAATGATTTATGAAAGGAATCATTTTACCTATGTCATTATTTCGATCAGTGTCCCTGTCCGTCGCCCTCTGAATAGAAACAGAAAGAGGCTTTATTAATATGTGAGGTTTCTCCCCCACCCCCAGGCTATTTGTTTGGGGTATTTACATCCACCTCCCACGTAATCGTCAGTAGCGTTTCTGCAAGGACGGCTCAGTTCATCTACTCAGAAGAAGTGAGCTGACTTCTTTAGGGGACAACGATCCACAGAACTGAAACCGACAAACAGAGCAGCAGACGGAAGCTAAAGGGAAACGCAAGCAGGGGGAAGTGAGCGAGCGGAGCAAAGCTGTCAGTTTCAAACGCGGCTCGGTCACTGCTGGAAGACTGAGCAAGCCCTACGTCGATGTACGCGAGTCTCATCCGTGTGGGAAGTGAAGCTGCTTTCGTCGTTTCGTTCAAGAGCGACTGGGCATTTCGCAAATTTATTTGATCGGTTTATACGCGTCCAGGATCATAGTAATTTATACTCTAGTCTTTATAGTAATTTTGTTACAGCGATAAAAACGAGATGGAGTACTGGAGGCAGTGTGCGTTGTGGCTGATCAACTGTAAGGTGCTACCACCGAACCATCGAGTGACATGGGAATCTGCTCAGGTGTTCGATTTAGCCCAGACGCTCCGGGATGGGGTCCTTTTGTGTCAGCTATTGAACAACCTGAGACCTCAGTCCATCAACCTGAAGGGGATCAACCTGAGGCCACAAATGTCACAGGTAGGCTAAGGCTTCCGCCTATATTTCCCCTTTCGCTGAAACTAGCTAAATTAATGTAAAATTACCTCGACCACGTCTGGGTAAAAGGTGCTATTTCGCAATTTCCCCCACGATGTTTTCACTAACTTTCAATAAAATGTGAAGTTTTTAGTATAAACTTGGCACTAGGCGTCGTTTTTCACATGTTATAGAAAATGACTGCATATACTCTATAGTAAAATCACAGAGAAGGAAATACACAGGAAATTACATTAGACATCACATTACCCCCCGTTAAAATACCATTATTTGAGCTTAAAGAATACCGCCCCAAGTCACAAAATACCAAACGGTAAAATTTCGTCATCTACAATTCAAATAACGCTTTTACTTTGTCACTATGATTTCCAAAATTTTAAACAATTCGTATTCCTTTTTACTTCATTGCAAAGTAATACATTTGTCCGCATAACTTCAGTTTTAAACGTGAGTGTGTCCGATGTTGTCCGCAAAAACTCATTGTAACATTGACCATAGATAATAACCAATTTTGACTCAATGAGTAAATATGCTTATTATTATTTAGAAGAAAAAATCATTTAAAAACTTATAATAGACAATATAGAGTGACGCTACTGGTTTAACTTTTCAAGAGGTTGCTTATAAATAATTCAAACCAAAAAGTTCTGTCAGGCACTGATGATTGGCGTTCCAAATAGAAATTCTAAAATTCTGAATGCAGCGGGCCCGTCATGCGAAAAAACACAAATCCCGAACTATTGAGGAAGCTCTTCCTTGTTTTACCTCCAAATCAAAAAAACAAAACAAAGTATGTGTTATTGATATAATTCAAAATAACTAGTCCATGAAAAAAATATACACATACATAGTAACAAAGTTACTATGTCTGGCCCATAATTTTTGACTCTGCTTGTAATTAAGTGTGCTTAATGATTTGCCATAAAGCCATTTTGGGGTGGATGTACAACTGCCCAAGGTTTTGGACAAAGCACCTAAATAAATAAATATTTACTACCTAAAAACAAACTAACAAACAGACTTCTGTCATTAATCTCAGTGTAGTCTTAACTTTAATAATGGCTGGGACCATTCTCCTGCAATCTGCTAATTTCAATGTACACAATTTAATTTAACAGCCTTGTCTTTTCCTGAGTAGAATAAATAAGATACAAAAAACAGTAAATGCAATGAAATCATCGCAATTGGCCAGTTTTTATAGTATTTACAGATTTGGTCCCAGCCATTGTCAAGGCCTACTAAAGTCACTCGGTTCCAAATTCGATTTATAGCTGACCAGTTGATTTTTAATAAGCGGGCCGGCATCGCATTGTGTTTGTTTCTTTGCTTTCACAATACATTAGGTAGCATGGGTGTACGGCCCAGGGAACCGAGCTGTGTGTAAACCTAAAACAGTCTGAAGTTTCAACAAACAGGCAGGTGGTCCTTTTACTCTACGGACTACTAGTTCAAAAGAACAAAGACAAAAAGGTCTGTTCTTTATTTAAATTTGGAGCTGAAATTTATATGCCAAAGAGCGTAATGATAAATTGACGATGAATTATTCATCAGTCAGACCAGTTATTTATCCATCTACCCTGCTTGTTAGAACACATGAAACCCATAATACAACTGCATTAAATATGCAAGGTGCTAGCGGTCATTTCTAGCGCTGAAGTTTCACTGGTGATGTTCGATGTGTCAATCGAAGCATTACAGTATCAGCTCAAAATCTCAGAAGGTTGAGGATGTCGTCGCAAAAGGAAAAGGCTCTTTCCTTATCAAATTTAAGGAACTCAGACGGGGAGCGGGAGTTTAACGTAACACACTGAGCAACGCTGAGAGGGAGGAGAGAGAGGATGAGATAAAAAGGTTGCAGTTGGTTTGAGTGAAAAGGATAACTGCAGTATTTAGTTTCCTGACAGTTTAACTGAGCTTTGATTGCAAAAGGTTCATGCAGCAAGAAATCGTTCGGGGAATGAGGTTGGAGGTGTGATTGGCCTGAGTTGTGTGCATGCAGGGTAAAGTATAAAACTGTTGCACTTTATAGATTTGCATGCAGCTCTGGAAGTGGCCATCCAGTGAGTAAACAGGCAAAATAAAACATGGCTGTCGGGTGTTGCCGTGGTGTTGTTTTTTGGGGAATGAAAAGAAAAAAGGAAACCCTGACTTCCCTAGTTTCCCTCACCAGTGGAGATTTGACCAAAACACAGGGTTCCTTTTTATTGTTAGTTTTGTTTTTGTTGACATAGCATCTAAGCAGACACTCTTATCAAAACCTTACTGGTTCATACCTTATCCATTATGTAGATGTACATGGTATAGTATATGGTCAAGGGTGCGACAAGGGTGTCACCCATGTCGATTTTCACCTGCAACCTACTGGTTATACAACTGTTTACCTACTACACCAGCAACATTTTACTGCATTATACAGCACTGTAAATTGGGAAGGCTCAGATGAGGCACTTATAGCATTAATTAAGTGGTTATATTTGAACAACAGGCCTAGGTGTAACACAAACTGATCTCCCTGTCTGGCATTGTCGGGCATGTCAGTCAAACTGGCCGTCAGGGTGACAAACACACAAGGACCTTTATCTAGGTTGAGAAGTTCTACCTTATAGTTCAAGGAAATCCAAACCTTTTTATTTTTGATTAGTGCCTGCTGAAGTGAGGTTATCATGTAGATTCAGCAAGATATACCACAGGATACTAAGCATTTATGTTCAGATCAGCAAAAAAGTTGTCCATCTGTGGCTCAATCATCTGGAGGGAGCTGGTGGTGTCGAACAGTTGTCAGTGAGATTTACAATGTCTTTGTCATTGAGCATCCATTTACATTACTCTAGAGAGATACCTCTTCTCTGACACACTACATTTACACTCCGCACTTCAAAGAGTTGCTAATTAGAAGTTGTGTTAGTTATCTCCAGTTGAAAGATACCTGTAGAGACAAACTACTAAATAATTGTGTTTGGTCGTGTAAGGCACGTTGACATGAAATGCATCTGTTTTCATTCGTCATTTAATTTCACATTTGTCCTCTAGGAAGGAAAACCGCAAGTTGTGAATGTCTTCATGACAACTTTTTCTTGAACAGTGAAAGTAAAACATTTAGCAGTGAAATCAGAGAATATTTGTATAGCAATGAAAGTATCCATTGTGTGTTTCTGGTGCTAAAGGAAAACTGCAGCTACGTCCTTTCTCGGTTTGACACCACGAGCAGCGAAGACTGTGCCGGTTAGTAAGAGAGAGGGCGAGAGAAGTGGAACATGACGGGTTTTCCCTTGTATTTCGCGTCTATTTTGGGAAAGTGTGTTTCCTAAGAACTGCCCACATGCAATGGTGGGGCTGTTAATCTGGATGTGTATTTTTATCTTTTTACGATAAACAGGCATTACAGTTGCTATTATATTTCCCAAAATGACACACTTAACATTAATAAAACAGCACATCTGACTGTATAATCGTATTTGGTCAGACGGCAAGGATGTGTGCAGCGCAGAAATTTCAAAGAAAAAGAGTTTCCTTGTAAGAAATAAAATGCACTGGGACTTCTGGTCGATAATACTAAACGGGCCTGTCATCAATACACGTATGCTCATTTAAAGTTCAGGACACTATTTTAATGTCACCAAGTTATGATGTTCTGGTTGTATTGTTGCTCCAAGGCTACAACACAGTTACAGATGGAATGAACTGGACCTAGATGACACCAGTGAAATTTGGTATGATTCTCTGGAGTGTTCTTCAGTTATTAGTCCATCTCTGGGAGAAGGAAGGCCTCTCTAAACAGGAAGCAAAGAAAAAGCATTTGTCTCTGACACAAAATTTATGTGTGTCTGAACGGAAAAGAACAGAAAAAAAATCCGATCATGAAAAAGCATCACAAAAAGCGTGTCTCAGAAAAGAACTCGAAAATACGCGAAAATATGCTTCTGAACAGAAAAGAACAGAAAAAAGCAATACGTTTCTATTAGGAGCACAATCTGGATTTTCTGAATTAAATAGTTGCCTGAGAAAATGTTACTCCTTTTTTAAGTATATTGCTTTACTCAGGAAGGGGAGCATATTCAGTGTAATTCTGAAGTCTGCCTTTCTGATGGACTATTATGACACAGCTATATATATCATTGGTCCATAACCAATATAGTCCATGGAAGAACCTGCGGGCTCCTATGAAGGTTTTTGACCTTTTAAAGGTTTAAAGGGGTTTAAAGGTCTAGGTAGTTTATTTGTATATTCATGAAGGTCTATTAATCAATATGTCAGTTGAATATGAGTTAGTTTATAAATTAGCTTTTAAGTACTCAATCATGCTAGATTGTACCGTGGTGGTACTTCAATCCGTACCATATTATAATGTTCCCATCACTTTGACTGGAAAGACCATATTATTAAGCATGTTGGGAAGTTTGACCCTTGGTTCAAACAGACTCCCATAGGAACAAAACTGGATTAATTTATTGAGGTTTGATAATGAGTTAGAAGGAAATTGAAGGAAGTTTTTACTGTGAAGCACATTCTGTTGAATGCAGATTATTCATTTAGCTGGTTAGCAGAACAAACATATCGAGCCACTCTCAGTTTGTGGCTGTTCTTCCTGATGAGTCTTCCTGGTGATGTCCCTGTGCCAATGTGTGAGTGTAAATCATGGCGTTAGCAGAAGAACCGGACTCGGGTTCAGACCGGAGTCCTCCAGGACCGGCGGTGCGTTCTGGGTCTGCCGGACCTCTGTGATGGTTAAGTATGGTCTTGTGGGTTTAGTCACTATACTGTGTATTAGGGCTTTTTGTTTCATGCACCAAACCCTAAGGGTTAAATATCCTATTGTAATTTGATTAGAAGCATCCTGGGTGTGATATTAGCACAATCTCAGCACACTTGTGTGAAGGTTGCGTGACGAGGATGAATGGAATTTAACCAGGTTTCAGCGGTATATGAGTTGTTCCTCGAATGAACCCGAATTATCGCCAGACCGACTGCCATCTGAAACACAACTCTGTGTCGTGAATGTGGCACTTATATGTGAGGAGCGAGAAAACTGGTGACCGTTTCTGTTGCTTTAAGTGGGAGATTTGGGTTCCACTGAACAAAACAGGATGAGCAATTATGATAACTATCGGTAGGCCTCTGGATTCTGCACATGGTTATTTATCTTATCACCAATTAGCATTATCACAAGTCACTACACACACAGGAAATGTGCTTGCTCTCTTCCTATTTTTAGCTTAGCCCAATAGCAATAGCATGCATTGAACATGCATGCTTGTTCTATATTAGGCTACATGATATTTTGGCAAGTGAACTTGTATGTATTTCTCTGTTTTGGTTAGCTTTGCAAGTTAACACAACCACCAAAGCCAGTCTTCTGTGTTAAATGTTTTAAAACCGAGTTGTGGGTTTACCGGCTCTGGTTGAGTGGCTTGGGTGACCTCACTCTGTCCATGTGTGATATGGCTTTCTATTCATTCATCTCAGTAAGGAATTTATTTCCGCAAATGAAACAGAGCCGCTTATTTAGTAATAATTCTTTGGGCTGTGCCTATGGTTGCCATTTGTTTGGTATAAGACCTTAAATGTCAAAACGGATACCAAAAACTGATGCCATAACATATTATTGGTCGTGATTTCTGTAATTGTCCTGTGGAATTTAAGTGTTTATTATTTTACTTAGTTACGCATTGAACTGTGTTTTTCTTTTGTGATTTTGACTTTTGGTTGTTTACATTTTACAGGTCGCTCTGACAACTCACTAAGCATGCCACCCATTAATTAGTAACATTACTCATTTACATTACTCATTTTAAATTGACTTTACATTAGCGCGGTAATAATTGTTTCACCATTCTAAATGTATGTACTGTGATATGAAGTTTAATGCATAATTTTATTATAAGATATAGCCAATTGCATTTTAATAATAAAATGTACTGAGCATACTTACTTCACACAATTTCTATTTAAATATTGAAATAACCAGCTAGCATTACGTAATGTAATTTCAAATAAAATAATTGCTAGGTACATATATTAAAATACAGAATCATTTATTTGTCAGCCTATTTAATGGTATTGCTTTTAAGTTAAATATTTAACGTAAGTGGTTTTTAATTATACGGGGAACTTAATGTCACAGCTACTGTGTGGGCCAGTGTGTCAAAATATCTTAGTATGCATTAATTAAAAATAAAGTTTTAAATGGTCTGTCAGGGAGAGAAAAAAAGAGGAGATGGGTATGTATTGCATAATATGGGTTCCTTATTTCTGTGGTTATGAGTTGGCATCCTTAGCTGTGCCTATTGACTGTATTTTTGCACAAGTATTTTAATATAAATTTGCTTAATGGCCGGAATTCGTGCAGAAAGCTGACAGAATTTCATAAAGGGAGCTTTTTTCTTTAAAAAATGTCTTCCAATCTCTGGACTTACAGATGTACAGGCATACAGACTTCCAGGCATACAGACTTACAGATGTACAGGCATACAGACTTCCAGGCATACACACTTACAGACTTACAGGTGTACAGACTTACAGACGTACAGACATACAGACATACAGACTTCCAGGCATACAGACTTACAGACTTACAGGCATACAGTCTTACAGGCATACAGACTTCCTGGGTTGCTATATAAATTGGCTTCATTTACCTCATTGATGTGTTAATCATGTCCAAAGCTAATGCATTTTAAAACATTACATATAGCAACATTCAAATCCCTTCAGATAATAGATACTATGTTGCATAGTGACAGTAATTGTCTTCCCTCTTTGCAGTTTCTGTGCCTGAAGAACATCAGAACATTCCTGTCAGCGTGTTGCGAAATATTTGGCATGAAGAAGAGTGAACTGTTCGAAGCCTTCGACCTGTTCGATGTCCGAGACTTTGCAAAGGTATTGACGTAACCCGGTCATCTCTCTCCCCGAAGCCTTGGGTTGGTGGTTGTCTGTTTCGCATGAGAATGTTCTAAGGAGGTGTTGAGCCAGTTGCCAGTGTAAGGGGAATTTTTTGGTTCTTATGTGGAAAACTGATCACAGCGATGATCGCTGATGGACAAGCCCCTTGAGTGGCTCAGTTGGTACCGGAGGTCTCCTGAGTGCACACTGAACCCATTTAGCTTGGTTTCGCAGGTTTAAAACCAGCTCACGTCATTAGCCGATTGTGACCGGAAAAGGCGCTGTGCCACTCGGATTAGGGTGGGTTAAATCGGCATGGCTTCTCTTGACTAGTTGCTAACAAGCGTCTCCTACCAGCTTCCCGGGTGCCTGCAGGTTGGCAGTAACTGTCATGATGAATGGGCTACATTTGGAGGGCGGGAGAAAATAAAAATAAAAAAGCCTGCCAAGAGAACGTTCCATGAGAGTGTTTCTGTGGTGCAGGAAATAACTGAATTTCCCCCCATTAAACCCTGAGAATCTCTCCCTTTCTTGGTGGGAAGTTTGGTCTGTCAAACAAAGCTTGGGTCGTTCGGGCCTTCCTATGACCCTGGCTAGCAGTTTGTCAGGTCGTGTGCTTTAATTAGGGATTGTGGCTGGAGAGCATGGAAGTCAGCCGGGCCCTTGAGTGGAGTAGGTTCGGATGGTGGCGGTAGATGTATGTGTGTGAGAGGATTGTTTGAGTGTATGTCTGTGTATCTGTGTGTGCTTGAGAGAGTGTGTAGCTGTGTGTAATCTGTCTTACCTGCTACATGGGCAAGGCTGCCTTGTTGTCTGGTAGCAGCCTCTGTCACACTCCAGACTCAACAGTGCCGCCCCCTGAAGCGACAGCCCTCTGGTTGTCCCTGCATCTAATGAATGATGGCTCCCACAGCTAGGAGCACCGGGTTCATATGGATCAGTTTGACAGCCTCCTGGCTTTACGTCTGAACTGTGTTACCATTGTGGATATTAGCCAATAGGCCCTCGATGTTGAGATATTTGTTACAGAAATTCTGAGGATTTACAGGGATCCACAGATTTTCATACAATATTTTCAACCACAAATATGTTTTGGCGTGCTTCTTTGCGATACGAAGAATAATAAGGATTGGGTGGCTGTCAACATCTGCGTTGCAAGGCTGATCCCATTGTATTTTCCCATATTGAAAAACTATGTGCTAACAAATTGGTAGGCTCTCAGTTCCAGATTGCACTGAACGCAGGAAAGCTTTGTCTTGGATCAGATGCTGTATCCGGATCACACTGAACGCAGGAAAGTTTTGGCTTGGATCAGATGCTGTATCCGGATCACACTGAACGCAGGAAAGCTTTGTCTTGGATCAGATGCTGTATCCGGATCACACTGAACGCAGGAAAGCTTTGTCTTG
>JAOVYW010013032.1:0-14120 GCA_025775045.1 Hiodon tergisus | reverse complement strand
TGGTGTTGAGGCACCCTGAGAAACTAAACCACAAAGCAATTTTTCTGGTGTTGAGGCACCCTGAGAAACTAAACCACTAGGCCATTTTTCTGGTGTTGAGGCACCCTGAGAAACTAAACCACAAAGCAATTTTTCTGGTGTTGAGGCACCCTGAGAAACTAAACCACCTGACTTCTGATTTGTTGCTGTGGCCCAGCTGATTGACACCCTATCTCAGTTCTGTTCATTCATATTTAATCTAAAGTTCATCTTCCCATCCATAAACAGACGCTGTGTTGAGGAAATGAGAAAAGTTTGGGGCTGAAGTATAGAGGCACATGGCTAAATTAACTTGTCTTTCTCTTTAAGGAAGGTTAGAAGGGCAGGTATTATGACCAACCACCATCAGAAACAAAAACATTCTGATTTTATATATATAGCAACAAGTTTTGACTAAATTTGACTTGAGTTTGGTGAGTGTAATTATTCAGGCACACACAGTAGAATGCCTGTAAGCTGTCTCGAGAGGCCTGTCATCTTGGTTTCAAAGACTTGGGGGCGGGAGGGTTGAACCAAAACCTGCTATTTTCATGTAGGGTATGAAATTAGAGCTAAATAAGTAGCATTCCCATCTAACTTACTTGGGTTTGTAAGCTCCTGTTCTCCCAGTTGTAACTTTGCCCACAGGAAAATGCAGATAGTATCTACTGTAACCCTACAGTAATCCTACAGCAACCTTATCACAACTCAACTGGCCCAGGGAATCAATCCTGACAAAAACTTTAGGTCGTGTGATAAGATGTTTGATCAGCTAAACGGTAAACAGACTGTACCACAGTATCTGTAGACAGGAAAGGAGAAGAGGACAACGGAAGACAAAGACAAACTTAATTACATGAAACAAAATCCTGCCTCCTTGAAAAAGCTAATTTTAGTGCTACCAAAATTGACTATATTTAGTCACAGCCTCTTTTTAAACTGGAGTCAACAGCATTAAAATTCACACCTTACCTTACGTTAGTGTCATTCAGAGTAGGGATCAGCTTCACACATCAAACTGTGTTTGACTTTGAAAAAACTAAAGCTATAAATTTCAAATAAACTTTTTGTTCCAATTTGTGATCTTCTACACTGTTTCCGCTCATCATTCACAGTTCTTAATCTCATTCCAAGACTTAAAAATAAAATAAGGTTGCATTAGCTTCTGGTCAGTTTTGTTTAGGTCTTTGCATTTGCCCTAGTGATAATTAGCAATTCCTTGATTTTCAAGTCAATCATTCTGTGCTCATTGGAAATGTGCCATACCTGGGCGGCACTAACGGTGATTGGCTCCTTCAGGACGATCCATGTGACGCTCTCCAGCAGAGGAGGCGTGGTCAGAGAGCCGTCGTACGTCCAGTAGTCCAGAGAGCCGGGCAGAAGGGTCGCGGGATCAAAGTCTGCAAATGTGGTCTGCTTTCCCTAGAGTGAGATGTGGAAAACAGCGGCTGAGACTGAATGGTACTTTCACAGAAAAACCGCTCCTGGTGCTCAGCAATGCCATCTGAGATGAAGGGCATGCAGCGTTCACCTGACATTAACGTTAAAAACATGGTGGAAGGAGAACAGCCTATAGCGTCAGAGAAGCACTTCATCGCCAGTGTTTTTTAAATGCGTTCATCATGACTTTACCTTGGTCTTGATAGCATCGAGAGTGTCGAGAACTTTCTGCAGCCTGGCGTTGGCTGCTCCGATCTGTGATCAAAACAAAGGGAACAGAAGCCCACACACAGACCAGTTATGCTCTGCACATGTCTGTTACACGTGATGCAGACAGCAACACTGGTTTGGTATCGTATGTGCCGCAGAAAGATTTCTGATAAAAACACACCTTGAGGAATACTCCGACCACGGCCAGGCCATCCGGCTTGCAGGCAGCATCAGCAAAACTAGGATACTTTGTGTTCCAGTGCACCAGGTGGAGCTGGAAATGAAGGAAGCAGTCAGTCTCTCACGCGCAGAGAGGAATATGTGTGTGTGCGCGCAAGTGTGTGTGTGTGTGAGTGTGTAAGTGTGAGTGTGTGTGAGTGTGTATGTGTGTGTGTGTGAGTGTGTGTGAGTGTGTGTGAGTGTGTATGTGAGTGTGTATGTGTGAGTGTGTGTGAGTATGTGCGTTTGTGCACGTTTGGGGGTGCGTACCTCACAGGCATACTTGGTCCCTGCCACAGTGTGCTCAGAGCCCCTGTCGTCACAGCTACCCCAGTGGAAGTGGAACTGCCGTAGCCGGTATGTCCCTTGGATGGGGCCGTTAGTCAGAGCTGCGGGATAAGCACACACACACACACACACACACACACACCAAGCCTCAGTACAAGAGTTCAACTGAAAACCTGCATCTTTACAACCACAGCCGGAACTGTGTGTGTGTGTGTGTGTGTGTGTGTATTTTGTGCTCTATGCTGGGTGCCCTGTAGGTTATCACTTGTTTCATCTCTTGTAAGTTTTGCATCCCCCCGTTGATTTATATGCAAATAAAAGTACGTATAAGTCATCGTTGTTATATGTGGCTTTATTTAATTTCTATTAAATAAATAGAAACATTGTTAACCTTCTTCGGAAACTTTCATGATCAAATATTTTGCGCACCAAGTCTTTAATTTGATCGAATTTATTTTCACATTTTCACAACAATAGCCAACTATACGCTATCCTTGAAAAATGTTGAATCCTCTCAAACATCCACACATTATTATACATGCTACGCTATTGTCTGAAATTGCAGTACTGACAGGTGAGGAAGAAATGACAGAAAAACCATCTTGCACGCGGCTTAAGACGGTTTTTTTTAAATTATTATTATGAGAAAGATTTCTTCACTAACTTGATCTGTCATCGTCGTCGACGAAGTCCACTTGAAAGGTGTGTCCGTTGTTGAGAATTCCTTTACAAGTGGCTGGATCGTATTTAAGTTTAAGAGGCTTCAAAGAAGGGTCGTGTGGCGCTTGCCCAGGTATAATATCAATTGGTGACTGCCTGGGACCGTCAGCAATAGGGAAATTCTTACACCATTTGTCAGGTCCTGCAATAGAAAGAGACAAAAGAAATGTAATATTAAAATGTAATAGTTCCCGGGAAAACATTTTTTTTTTAAAAACGTTTTACCGATTAATAATTAATTACAAAATAAATGTACACATTTTCTCGGTCCCTAGCCTCGCTTTCTAAATTAATGATCTGCTAATTCTCTCAGTCTTGTCAGATACATACCCAAAATTGGCCACTTAATCTCTAATCAAAGCGGTACAGCAACACTGTCAACAGGAATTAGATACTATTCTACACACCCTTCACTGTTATTCTAAAGGATCAGAAACAAATCCTTTAATTGCGGGTTGCATGATTTGAAGGCGACTGCATTTTGCTGCTACCAACTGAAACACAAAATGGCAAAAAATATATGGTTATTAAACTAAAGAACGAACGTCTCACCATCGCCCGGTCCATATCCCCAACCGTGAGACATGATCTCAGAATTTTAACTTGAGTGTCAATAAAGTGTAATCTACTTAATGGATTCAGACCTTGACGCAAACACCCGGATTCTGATACCCCGAGTGGACCCGTGGCAGGGTTTATATAGGCTGGTAGCCTGTGTATCGCAAACGAAAAGGTTTGGCCACATGATCTCAGCACACTTCAGTTGAAGCAGGAGGAGTTAAAGAAAGCAACGTCGATCGATCAGCATCCGCAAATTTCCTCTGCATCTCAAACGGGATTCTCCCGGCGAGTTGACTTTCCAGTAACATCCTGCTCTCGCAGGACGGAAAAAGCAGAAAGAGCTTCAGTGAGAACACTGCCGACGTGTCCATGCAGAATTATATCCCGACGACCTCCGTGAAGTTAAAATCATATGCTGATGTTTCCCACGATGTCAGCCGCTCGATATATTTCAAAGAATTAATTTTACGACACTGGAGAGTCATATCTCCTAAATTCGAGGAAACCCTCATTCCCACGGTCATCGGCGTTGTTTAACGGCGCCGGGTTCGTGCGGCTATTGAATCATGGATTCATCCTGGCAAAAGCTTAGCAAGAGCAGCTGGAACCGTAACCACCCAGTCTTAAAATAAAACAAAAAACCGTGTCGTTGACGATTTACAATTATTTTGCCGAAAATAAGTATGAATAAGACACATTGCCCTCTACGTGTTCGGCGTAGTGCAGAATGAGATACTCCAACGAGATATTTATCTTTTCTGGACGCAAATTTTAAAGAGACATTACAGAGGAAGGGATCTATCTGTATTTCAAAATAAACCCATCTTCGGAATATAAAATGATGTTCCCTTAGTTTTAAATAAGTTAGGCATGTAAAAACTTGAATAACTATAAAATTATTCAAAAAAGCCATACAGAAAGGGCCCAGTAAGGTACCATTGTTGAAACGTGACGTTTACGGGGCTACATTTCAAGGTGGAAATATTTTATATCAATATATTGGGAGGGGGGAATATGTCCCCCTGACCCTGGTTTACACAAAACACACATTTCACATAATTTACAAATTAAAGTGTATTTTGTTGTATTATTAAGGATTGGTTCTGGTTGGGAAGTAAATAGTGTCATGCACAATCGCTAATTGAAATTATGGTGATGATACATTCCTGTCAACATTTCCTAAGTTTGGTTTTGCCTCCACCTTGCGGCGGAAATCTACTTAACATTTTCAGTTATGCACCCCTCGTTCTCATATACACGGTGGATAGGTAGGTAAATTACGTAATTAATACGTCCCTTGTTGTCGATTTTACTTTTGTAGAGGTGAGTCAAAAAGACCAAAGTGACAATAACTTGTTGGCTTCACATCCCCGTGACGTGCCTATTTTATCAGGCTTCTATTTATTATACAAGTCGGTTACAATAATTGGAGGTCTATACACTTTACAATTTAAAACCAGTTAAAATTAATACCTCACTTATCAAGTTTATGATTGGACAATTAACGGGAGTGCAATAATAAATGTAAATCGACGACTAAGATCATTAAAACGGATAAAGCTAAAACTCAAAAAGGCAAAAGAAACAAAATTCTGACAAACTAAGACTCCCGAAGTAGAAAATGCGCATTTACAGAAATTTGGAAAACAAATAAATGCATGTAATACCGAATTGTTTTACAATTTATAAGGTCTTAATATTTTTGAATGTCTGAGTTTGCTGAAAATAGTCGATCAATATGACACAGCTCAAAGAAAATATTGTCTAAACCAACAGCGACCCCCTGTGGCACTTCTACAACGTAATGCCGTCACGATGATTGTCGTCATTTATGCTATAAAATATACCTCACGCTGCAAAATTAGTAAACGATCATTTCTAACCCCCTGCCCAATAATAGTCATCTACATTTTACTGTTTGCGCCAGTGTTCGTTTTCGGCAAATGTGCTCAACATCTACTGAAAATAAACCAAACACAGGACACCCAGAAAAAAAGAGTCGTTTTTAATATAAATATTTTTTAATTTTGGTGCAAATGCAGACACACTTGTATGCAGATGAAAAACGTACGCTGAATGATAATGACTCGTGCGTGTTTGAAAGATTTGTCCATTTCAACAGGACCATTCAAATTAAGCTGGGACCCTGCCCAAACACTCAGATTTCCACCAAAATAAAGACGTGTTCCTGGACGTATAGAACATACTTAGTCTTAAACAATGGGTTTTGGACTTTTTGTAGCATTTTTGTAACACCAGTTCTGATTTTCAAACCGCAATGAGCAGCAACTTTCCTATACCCCTCCCCAGACAGCCATGAAGGAAGCTAGGCTTTTTATATTCACATATATATAATAATAAAAAATTATATATATAAAACCACTTTGGTCCAATTAAAAAGTGCAAAAACAAAAAACTTCTTTGATTAGGGAAGTTAAAATAATAGATGAGTAGAAAAGGCACTTTTTCCTGAATATGCATTTAAACAGGTCTACATATTAGCACAGGGCAGTGAACAGCTGGAACGTGGCTTTTTTTTTTTTTTAAACTTAAATTTCAGTACATTCCCCTCAAAATTAAGAGTACACAACTAGAAAATAGTATATAAAAATAAAATAAAACATCACCTTGCATTTGGCAGTGTCAAAAATCCCAAGGCTCTCAGTGGTTTAGCTAGAAACCCAACTATGTAGGGGTGAGGAAAGACGCCCAAAGTCCCCTTATCGTGATGGCCCAACTCTACAATCACTTTCCATAAAAAAGGCACAAATAAAGATACACATGGACTCTGTGTGTGTTAGGGTGGGGGTATGTTGTCCACCATATTTACAGGACGGAAAAAAATTTGTTGGCCTCGACTCCCTCATTTACTTCCATTTAAATCCCACTCAGCTATTGCTCGCCGATTACAGAAAGCAGAAAAACTGGAGCGCAACAATCCCAAATCAGCAGCGCCTGGGGAGCAAGGAAGCGTTCTGGAAAAACAAAAACCTCTGCTCCAGAAGGCAGAATAACGCAAATCAAATCAATACCATTGTGGAAACATTGCGCACTAAAACAAAAAACCCATGCATGACAGTAGAGGTAGGGTCAATATATCAAGGCCTTCCGGTGATGTCAATAATTGAGGATCTGCACATCAAACAGATCACAGACTCCCTCGTTGTCATCCAGGTTGAAGTTGTAATCCACTCCAGGGGTTGGAGAGAGCTTCAGCAGAGGAAAAACTACAAAAACAGAAGGGAAACCCGTTAGCCTTTACATACTGCAATGGGATAAAGCTTCTCTGCGTTTGTAGAGCGAGAGCCTCGGCGAAAGATTATACCGCGTATATAAAACGGAATTGAGCGGTTCAAAACAGAGTACTCGCACAAATGCAGGGATGTTCATTATGAAAGGAACAAAGAATGAAGCTCACCCTCGGACGACATCAACTCATCGATCAGATCCACGACGCCTGTTGAAATTAGAACAAAAACATTCATTTTTCAGGAGAATTGTCCATCATCTCGAGCGTAACTAAGGAGCGCCGTAAAAGGCAGGATCACAATACCGAGTCTCTCTCGCTCCTCCTTCAGCTGATCCGCCACGTTCATTTTCAGCAGGCTGCTCACATCCAGCGGCGACATGGGCTGCTGGTGGTGGTGAGCTCCGCCGGCCTCCGTGCCCACTGTCGGACAGGCCAAGGGCTCCGACATAACGGTGAACGCGGTCGAGAGCGGGTTGCAGTCTGAGCAGGGGGAAAGTCACAAACAAACAGAACAGAGGGTTTGAAAATAGCTAAGAAAGCTATGCCAATAGAACTACCGCTACTACAGCTTTAGCAAACGCGTGACAAGTTAAGAGGCACTGAAGTACAGCAGGATGTTCCAGCGCCACACTTAGACCAGGGGCAAGGAATCCCGTTCCTCAAAAGGTCAAAGCAGCTGCAGGTTTCCCCTTCCACTGCGCCTCTCAGTTAATTAGTTGGCAAAGAAAGATCTCACCTAGTGTAAATCAGATGCTAAGTGAGAGGCAGTCTCACAGGCATCCCCACCTCCCCCAAACACAGCAGCCCTTAAGAATCAGGCTAAGAGTAGGTGTCATAACCTTTATTCCCACTCCAGGACTCACCCATCAGCACGTCGGAGGGGGCGGGAGGGAGGTGGGAGGGAAGTTGCGGCAGAGCAGCTTGGTGGTCAAGCAGGCCACAGGGGTTGGCGGTGGGGTACTTCTGCAGGCCGGCCGGCGTGGTGGGAGGTGTGGGCATGGCCGAGATGTCGTCAGCCGGAGGGACGGAGAAGACGATGGGCTTGGAGGAGCTCGTTTCCCGGTTGATCAGCATCACCTGGATGGGCGCCGACTGGCTTCTTAGATTTACCTGGTACTTCTTCTGACCGTTCTGACCCTGGGGGAAAGGGTGGCAAATTACTGCATACTGTACCACTGATAGTTAAACCAAAATTCCCCACATTTAGATGTTAACGAGCAATAAAATTTATTTTAGTCATTTAAAAAATAAAACTTATCGGACCCATTCCCTTTAACAGAGTTTGTGTGAAATTAATTAACGTCATGGCCCATTATTGTAATTGCACAACTGGTTTTTGTAAACAACTACTGTCGATTAGAAGACTAATTGGACACAGATTTGGCAGATTCATGTTAGTCGCTCAGTTGTGACAGAGTCTACTCTTCCTTACAGTAACAAACCCACTACCAAACAAAAAGGGGGCACTCTGAACCAACCTACCATCTCAGGCACAGGTACCTCCAGCTGTGTGCCAGAGGGTGCAACGACAGCCAGCAGGGTGTCACCTGTCAGTTACACAGAGGACAGGAACAGAACGATGGTCAGGATTACCTGCGCTAAGCACCGGAGAAACCAGCATTTCTTACTGCGGATTTTTCTAATGGCATTACAAAAGCTAGGGGATAAGATATGGATATATGGTTTAGCCATTTGCCCCCGTATAAATATGTACTGTCACTGATTCATCGGTGCTTTCTAGAAATCCTCATTTTGGGTTGGGGCACTTGGCATTTAATTCGTCATCCTAGCCAGGGACCTCTGAAAACACACACAGGGGCAAACTAAATAAACCCTTTACACCAACTGTAACAGTAAAAACCTACATACAGCCACCTCAGGATTACCTACAGCTGTTATCACAGCAAAGCTCAAGTTGAAATCAATGCAAATGATTAGATGAAGTTCCCTAAACTCTTGCGACAAAAGCTCACCAATGCAGAAAGACAGCTCACTTACCACTGAAGGCATTGCAGATGTCATCATGAGTTACGTAATTGAACGTAAGCAAGGTTAAGGAAACTTCAAAAGTCAGATCATTTTAATTCGGAACAAGCAAGCAACAGGAAAGTTGTGAAATACTGCTCCTGAAACTGCTCCCGGATCAGTGGCAAGAATTTAAATACCATTTGTGTAGCCCGATCTAAAAAGGGGCAGAATAAAAAAAAAGAGCCAATCCCAACCCTTTGCTGGGCTGAAGACCACTTTTCAACCTCCGACAGTTGCAAAGCAGTTTTGTCACACACTTCTAGCATTTCTTTTCACAATTTTTTAATATACCAAAATCTAAAAATATTCATGAATATGCAACTGAAATATTGAACTTCTTATCCATTAAAACTCATTATACATTTTGTTGGCAGGGATTTCGAGGGAATTAATTTTCAATGGACCTGTTGTACCATCACCGACCAACAGGGGTCCCCAGACCAAATGAGGAAGACGAAGGATATCTGCAGTCAGCCGTTTCCTCTGTCATGTGCTTCATGCTCTGCTGCAGCCAAGACTTCTGATTGTCCAGTTCCTCTTCCTTGGTCACCAACTCTGCGATCTGGGCTTTCAAGACCTCAGCCTGGTCCATGGCCTCTCTGGTTTGGCACCCAGAATTCACACCCCTTGAAAGGAAGGCGACGCAGTGATTAACAAATTTGTGACCGACTATTAAACAGCCCCGGTGAAAAACTGCCATTTGCAAAACTTTGCATTTTAGAAATTTTGGAATCCCAACGGCCTCACCAGTCTACGAGTGTGGCTGGGCTCACAGCGAATGAGCTTGTTACTGAAAGTGACGTCACTCCCTTGAGTCAAAGACTAGAGAAAAATCAGTTCCAAGCGCTGAGGACCTTTTTCCTTTGGCTCAATGAGTCAATAATCCCGTTTTGACGACCTGAGGTCGAGCCCTGGCCAAGAGGGGTGGATGCCTGCCACCAGGGGGGGGGGGAATTGAATAGGGTTTGTTACACAGGCAACCGGGGAAGCCATCAGGCAAAGTAGGTTAGCGACAAGCCGAGAAAAGCCCTGCCGATTACCCACCCCCAGCCCAGACAGATGGCATGATTCGCACTCAGTCTGAACCCATTTACCAACTGAGCTACTCAAGAGCCAAAACAGCCCTGTCGAGAAGCAGCAGCTTTGTGAAGGCCGACGGTTACGGAGAAACCCCATGTACATCATTTTTGTCTTACTTCCATTGAATAATGTTCTTGTTTTTCTTCTCAATGAGGCCCACTCCCTCCAGGACGTTGGTGATGTCATATATCCGCCTCTTCTGCCTAACTGCAAGACTGTCGGCTGCCTGTCAACAGAAATAACAGGCATTTTAAATAGGCCTTTGTTCTGGCAAGAGGGGGTTTCTTTCAGGTCAGAGAACTATGCGGAAATCCAGTCATTTTAATGCACACCTTGGAAAAGTTGGCACTGTTAAATTACAAAAGAAAACACTCCTATAGAATTTGTAAGCAGGACAATGGGGGGCCAAAGAGTGTGCACGGCGTGTAAAACACATCCAGCTGGTGGTCGGGGTTACAGCAGCATGCACACTCACGCCTGGGGCACAAAATACAATATTTGAAAAACACAGCCAATTACAGTGCCACTGAAGCAGGTTTCAGATCAGTTCCATCTGATACAGTGCTGCTGTAGGCGAATACTGCAGTCGGTGTATGTTGGTGTAACAGTAACAGAACGTTTTTGGTCATGGGACAAACAAGGCTAGTGTGCAAACTTCCAAGGGTGGAGTACCCAACCCCTCTTCCTATTTTATGGGACTGGAGATTTAACATTCTCAGTATACTGGTGCAGTAGTTTTGTGGAACCTCCCCCTCACCCCCTCACCCCTTTACGGCGATCAACACGTAAACGTACCGCATCATAAGAAATAAACCACTTATATTTTCAAATTTTCAAATTTAGTACCATCACCCCGCCAGCAATACCCAATCATCAACAGTCAGGTGAAATGCACCTGTCACGAACGAGCAATATCCAGTAATCATCTGTTTAACTGAGTGGGATAGATATATATTTATTGATCACAAAACCGGTTAGAAATGCGAAAACCGATTGATGCGTTGCCGAAAATAAGAATTTTTAGACGCCCATAACGTCAGCCGTACATAATAAACTAGATGCCTGTGTTTCTTTGTTCGACTTTACTATTAACGTTCCTGCCCAGCTAACAAATGCAGCAAGAATGACCTGCACCGAAAACGTGAGACCTAACTACTACTAGACGAAATGAAACCGGAGAGTTGGACAAACGCTACTTTAAAATCACTTGAACTGACCACTTTCAAATCGAGCACGCCGTCCTTTGCTTCTTGCAGTAGAGTGACAAACTTGATGGTGAGCAGACCTAAACTTTTCTCATGGCGACTGGACCCGTTCGGCGTGCAGTTCTGCAGGCTCGAACTCACGGACTCGGCCATTGTCTCGGAGCTCCCGGTAGAATGTTCCCTCGCAGTGTGGCCGCTCCAGTCGTTATTTAACTCAGAAACTCAGAGTGCTTTGGCGGAAAAAATAATTTTCTCCATTCAACATTAATTTACCTCAGAAAGCAGAAAGCAGAAACCTTTCGCGTCGTGCGAGGGTTTTTAAATAAAAGGAAGTGACGTTGGATTACAATCACCAAGGCAACCACAGCACCCTACCCGCCACATTGTATGCTGAATTAATTTGCAGCTGAGGCACGTGCGAATGGAATATTTGCTGTAATGTTTTCAATCGAATAACCTTGTTAGTCCTTAACAAAGTATTCCGTTTGGAAATACGAAAACTTTTATAGACTAATACGTATATTGTATCGACTTACAAAATCATATTACTCACTCTCACGTTCACAAAAAAAAAAAAAAAAAAAAAAGGCTTTTACTGAGGTATATGGTCGTCTATTTATGATAACGTAATCAGTGTTGACAGTCTGGTTTTCGTGCACCCCCAGGTGGGCCAAAGAAGTAAACATTTCTTAAATTATATTACTACTAGCTTCTTAAAAACTGAGATTTGCTATTTTTTATTGATTTACTTGTGGATCACTAATTTTTGAGAAGCTGAGCGCTATCCAACTTGGATGAGAATCCAAGTGCCTGGTTTCGAAATAACGTTTTTAGAGAATCCAACGTATAAAATCTGTATTTTATTTTACGTCTATTGTTTTGTGTACATTGCTATATTTACATGTTCCCGAAACTTTAAAACTTAACTACAAGCTAACTTGCAAAGTAATACTTAAATCTTCATGTATTTCATTAAACCATGGAGCAAATGAGAAACTGGTGTTTTATTGCAAGAAAATACTTTGAAATGTGAATAATTTTGAAAATGATTCTTAGTATTGCATAAAAATTTAATAAATAAAATATATTCCCAAATCCTTACTTTACAAAGCCTTATTACACTTTCTCGCAGGCATAAAATAAAACCACACATGCATCAATGTAACAGAATCAAATCAAAAACACTTCTCAACCCGGTTCACTACTGTATTTGCCCTTAGTGTTGTCACTGCAGCGAAGCGAGAGACAGTGAAGCGGTTAAAAGTCCCTCAGCACACTTGTAAGACGTCTGGTTTTCTCCTCCATAAGCCTTTTGCTACGCTCCGTCTCCTCAAGAAGCTGCCTCATCTCCTCCTCCACCTGAAGAACCTGCGTAGGCAGCGTGCGTAAAACATAACACCAACAAAAACTTAACACCAACCAGGCTTTACCAGTCACGCGCATACTAATATATACCACAAAACGGTCTCACGCGCTCTCTCTCAAACACGAAAGCATGCACACAAGCACCAGAGACACAAAAATATGGGCTAGCCTTTGGCGCGTTACAAGAATCCCTTTGAAAGAGCATTTGAACAGAATGATGAGCACATAACCCGACCATCTGTTGCTGCAGTTACCCTCTGGTTGGCCAACTCGATCTGCGTCTGCTTCTCACTCGCCAACTGCATGAGCTCGGCCTGGTGGGACGCCAGCATGGACTCAGCCTGCAGCCGGAAGGCGTCGTCCACACTGCGCAGTTTCTCCATCGCAGCTCTGAGTGCACACACACACACACACACAAAGGAAAAGCTGTTCGGTTACCAGTTGCACTGATAAAAGCTCGCAGCAGAAACTACACACCGCTAACAAGCGTCGACACCGCCGGTATGACCTTTTTGCTGTATAGTAGCGATAAATAATGCACTTTCAACTGAAGCACGTTTGACTGAAATAATGGATTGCCCATTGCAGGAATGATTTAGCCGCCTCTCTCCAAAGGCGCGTCAAAGGCAACGTGTCATGGTGTGCATGTAATTGAACAGAATGCATGATGCAACAAAACGTAATTGGTTGAAAGTTGGGTTCTGAGATTGTCTGCGTTTCTGACAGCCGACACTGCTCTGGCAGGGGGACGTGGTTTGGCACCACCCTCCTTTACCTGTATGCTTGCTGGGCCTTCTCTTTTTCCTCCACCAGCAGCTTCTCTTTGGCGTCGAAGCCCTCCTTCATGCGCATCACCTGGGATTCTAGCCGGGTCAGCAGTTCAGCTTTCTCCTGCCAATTCTTGTTCATGGCACTGGGGGGCAGGGAAGAAGAATTTAATGGAGACGGAAAGAGGGTTGACGGGGGTGCACGACAAGTGTCAATCAAGTGCAGCTTGATTGTATCCCAAAACCAGCAGATCATACGGGCTACAAGTAATGGAGCCCCCCCCCCCCCATGCTGCATTCCCAAAACTTCAGAAAATAGTCTTATCAATTTAAACATTCGAGCACACTGATGACAGATGGCAAACTCTCTTCTAGCTGCTGCAGAACTAATTGCTTTCAGATGTGCAATGCAAAAGATCCTTCATCTGTCAAATTACTTCAACGATTGGCATACAAATCCATCTTGATAACATATTGTTAATAGATAATGGCAAAATAACAACGATTATCAGGAATACTGTTCACGTGCGTGCGTGCGTGCGTTCCCACAATCCATCACTGGCTGCTGACCTGTGGCCCCTCTTCAGCTCCTGTAGTTCCGCCTCCTTGTCCTCCAGCTGCTCTTTGAGCTGCTCCTTCCTGTCGCTCAGCTGCTCCACCCGGGCCCTCAGCTCGGCCTGGGACACCGACTCTGCCTCCAGTCGCTCCTGGGACTGCCGCTGTGCCAGCGCGCCCTCCTCCCGGAGCCTCCGGATCTGCTCATCCCGCCCCTGGAGTGCCTGTGAGACAGGCCAGAAAGAACAAAGGAACATGTGAACAGTGAACAGAGGAACAAGTGACCAGTAAACGTGTGAACAGAGGAACGTGTGAACAGTGAACAGAGGAACGTGTAAACAGTGAACAGAGGAACGTGTAAACAGTGAACAGAGGAACGTGTAAACAGTGAACAGAGGAACGTGTAAACAGTGA
>JAOVYW010013014.1:0-14866 GCA_025775045.1 Hiodon tergisus | reverse complement strand
AGACCAAAACGATGTGCTCATGTCTAGCAAGAGGCTTATAATAATAATAATAATAATAATAATAATAATAATAATAAGTTATTATTATTAGTTTTTTGCTACAGAAACTCTGTACTTAAACTGAAAAAGTTTTCTGAATGGCAGTGTATATAAGGTCAAAAAATCTTTTACACCGTTCCTTATGGTCTGAAATTATTTTACACAGGAGCAAATTTATTCACGTTTCGATAACCTACATTATATTATATAGCGGATTTTTGAGGCCTTCACATGTATTACCATGGTTGGCAAATCAAATATGACTGGAAAGTTACTGAAAGATTTTTTGCATGCGTATGTAGTCCTGCACAAAAGACACAGCACAAAAGCTGCACTGCTATTCAGGGTTTTTTTTTTTTCTGTCTTCCTTTTTTCCAAAGTAACCGAGATAGTAATTTATCATTGGAAAGTAGGGCTTCCCCCAAACAGAAGTACTTTTTATAAGTTTTTGTTTTTTAAGAGGTTAAAAAAGAAAAAGGTCATTTCTGCCATACATTTTGAAATAGTGTATTTATTGCTGCTTCATCAAATTATAAGCAGGGACGTGACCACTTCAAAGAAGTCGTACATTTTAAACATCATCGTATTAGCATCATTGCATACAAAAATATATGAGAACTTTGAGAACTTTGAGACCACTAAAGAACTTTCCCAAACAAAGCGTGCAGAGCAAATATTCAAATTCATAATGTCGGGGGTAAGAATTGCTACACAAGAGATTTGAAATTAATATTTCTGAATGCTATTATTTATTTACTTATTTGTTTTGTTTATTTTAAATCTATGAAGAGCGCTGTGGAAATTGCCATATGATGGAAACTGTCAATGTGAAAAAGTTGTTTTCTTTGGCAAATTAAAACAGATTGAGGGCAAAAGACGGTGAAAATCAATTATCTGAGATTTTCTTTTTCCCTTCCCGTCTCCTCTAGTGCATTATCAGAGTGTGTTTATTCTCGATGTTTACTTCTATTTCACAGAGCTATACACACACACGGGGAGACTCATGTTTTAATAGTTGCTTGTGTTTTTGCAAAATGACACCTCCCTTTAGATTTAGAACACAGTGCCTGGTGATATATTTATTCATGTATGTTTCATCATTGTCTTTTGCGCTGTACTCTATTGCAATTCAATCTGAATCCTATGTCTGTTTTCCTTCCTCTTGAATTACAATTTTTTGGTTTTGTCAACCGTTATAAATGGTGCTATGCCGTTTAGATAGCACATTTTGGCCGGCTTATTCTATTAAATTGTATTATTTTTAATAAATTTAAATCGACAGATAAAGGCATGAATGTTCTAGCCTGGCATTTAATGCGATCAGACAATTGAACTGAATATTTTTTCTGTTTGATGTGGTTTGGAACGAATTTCTGCTGTATATCTCAGGTGAGTTGGACTGAAGCAGAATTGTAACCTAGTTCTCTAGTAATGAATATTTTTCCCATCTGAAAAATCTTACATCGATCTTGAGAAGAATATGTCTCCTCCAAGATTGTCTTCTGTGCTGAAAAATAAAAGCGCAGTGTTCGATGCCAAAATAAATTTTAAAAGAGAGAACTTTTTTCTGACTGACAATGAGAAAATATGGAGAGACAAAGGGCAAAACAATTTCCCTAAAGAGAGAATCAAAAATGAAATTGGTTGGAAAATTGTTCCTTCCATTTCAAGTCTCTTCAGAGCATTCAAACTGTAATTTGTTAGCTTATCCCTAAATACCCAGGCACAGGAAGTCACAAGCTTTCCAGTTCATGCCACAATCATCCACGTGTGCCATTGCCACCACTACATTTTCATTCATTGGAAAACTACCTAAGTTAATCATTGGAAGATTTAAAGATACACAGCAAAAAAGACATGATTAAGAATAGTAAACCTTTAAGATTATTGATAGCGTAAATGTGGTTTTCTCCCCGTACAGCTTCGCATAATTTAAATATTGTCCTTATGTTGCTGTTACAATGCCCATGATAAAAATGTACTATGATTGTCCTCAAGGTCATTAATAATAAAAGATACCTCAAAATATGAACAACCAATCCCAGATAAATAATGGTTGCCTTCAGTGAAGGAGTGCCTGCAGTTGATAAAGTATTGTCCTTTAAATTTACTGTCCTTTTTTATTGTATACAATAAATTACAGTCCATCTCCTGACACATGGTTTTGTGCGAACACTAACTCAGTCAGAAACACAGAGTTATGGCTGCAGTACAGCGCTTTGGGAGATGCGCGTAAAAAGAAAATCCCGAGACAAGGGGGAGTCCTTGAACCACAAAATCATTTTGCCTGGGAACTGAAACTCGCAACGTTTTGGCGATAGGATGCCACGAACTGCGGAAGCATTGCTTAGGCCTTGATGCCGCAGGCGAATCAACCAAACCAAACCAAAATCAATAGGACGAGTTACTTTTTTCAGTTTTTCTATTGGTTGCCCACAGGGTTGATAGGACAGCCAGACTAGCCTTGGTTTAGATCAGTCAACTTGCATTGAATTAGGAAAATACATTAGTTTTTTTTCAAAGAACTTGAGAAGATTTCGTCCTAGAAATGGTATGAGTCAACTTTCTGGCTCAACGCCACGATGTGACTTGAAGGACGTCTTTTTTATCCCTGCGTCCTGGATGCTACCTTAATGAAACTGTATAATTATCATACCACCATCAGTGCGCGTTAAAAAAAAACTCCTAGTTCCAAGATTTTGAGGAGCCTCATTCATATGTTAAGTGTGATATGGCCTGTCTTCTCTAATTATGTTCTGCGTGCCTTCTCTTTTCTCATGCCTCTTTTCCAGATGAATTTCTCTCCCTCAGCTATTAACTTGATTGGAATCCTGCTCAAGGTCGATCGTGCCCCTTAATCTCAGCCAACCCCCGTGCTCCGTCGGTGTGTCCCGGGCCCGAGAAAAAGAGGACATTGACTAACTTCAGGGAGGGGCCTCCTGTTCCCTAAGCACCCTTCAACTTCGGCTTAACTACCTGTTACTTAAAGAGATGTCATCATCAACATGATCTGCAATTGGGAGAGCTCCGAAAGCACTTCTCCCATTGGCCAAGGAACACCCCGCCCCATTCCTAAGAGCAGCAAGGACAAGGAAAGCATCCAAAATTTTGGAAAACGAAGTCTGTGAGTGTGTGCGTGCATGTGTGTGTGCGTGCGTGCGTGTGCGTGCGTGCGTGTGCGTGTGTTTGTGACCAGTGACTCCTATTAATCTTTATTAAGCAGGTCTCGGCTGGCTACACCAAAGCAGAGGGCTGAGATTTAACGGAGAGTGAGGAACACACCGTCACAGAGAGGTCATAGTCCCAAACTCAAAGGGACAGATCCGGAGCAGGTCCCCCACCACTCAGACGAGACTTTTTGTCTCCTGCCAGCTGTGTGTCCTGGGAGCTTTATAGGCACATAGGCACATAGGCACATAATACTGGAGGCCATAAGGAAGCAGGAGGGTAACACTGCAGACATTTTATTTAACCAGAGTCTTTTTACAAATTAGATGGCTTTGTCACAAAATGCCATTTTAAAGACCCGGTCGTTTTCTTACACCTTCTTCTTATGTATTTTCAGAATTAGTTTGGTATTAAAGCATGCACTAAACAGTATTTTCAGTTTTCCTCCCTGCTTAAAAAAAAGCTTTAATCATATATAAGGAAAGAAAATGTTTGCTTGAAACATGTTAACGATGAAACACAACACTTTTTCATTTTGCTTCTTTTTTTTTCTGTTTCGGTTTGTTCAAGTTTACTCAGAACTTGCATTGTGATATAGTAATCTTGCGTATGCAGATCCTCAGATGTGAAATGCTCTTACTGATTGCAGGGTTTACCCCACTGAGGCAGTGATGGTTTAAAGCCACCCTATCAGCGATAGCTTGTCCAGGTTCTCGTAGGTCACAGGTCTGCAGGTATCCAAATCGCTTTCCAGTGGAACACCGGGTGAGTGGATTACCTTTCCAAATATTCGCATTCTTTAAATGAAGATACGAGGCGGAATGAAACCCAGCCGGCGCTGTAGCCCAGACTGAAGTCGGTCACCCCTGGGGTCGAGGACGTTTAAGCGTTTTTTTTCTTTCCTCGGGTGAACTGTCAGAACGTAGGGGTGAGCGTGTCTCGCGAAAGATGATACTTGGCTGCCCAGTGGTGACTCCAGCGTGATATCTCTGCTGACCCATATAAAACCATCGCGGTAGGAAGCGTTTGTGTGACTATCCGTGTGACTGGCTGCCTCGGCTCTCGGCCCTCACTCTTATCTTTTATGTATTTCACTTTTATGAGGGTCGCTGCGGGGCAGTCTTATGAGGGGGAGGGCGTATTAGTCAGTCAGGCAGCGAGTAAGAGAAAGTTTCTAGAGCGCTCCAGTGTCAGACGGACATGATTAAAGATTGTCGCTGGCGTGATCAGACATATTTGTGATTCTACTGTATCTGTTTCTCCAACAGGATTCGGCGTACACGGATGCTAAATTAAAATGCATTTGTAACACCTGTTGGATTTTCCGCACTAAATACTGAAAAATTGAGCACATTGTATTTGCTTAAGTAACACACTGTGATTAAGCCAGTTTCAATTATTTTGCTGATTTATTTAAAAACATTTACTTTAGAACTTCGCTGTACCTTCTGTTTCACTAAAAGTCAATATTTAAAAGTATGTATTTTATATATATATATATTTCATATATGGTTTACGGTGAAGTACAGTAAATGATCCTGTTCAGAAATTGTTACTGAGACTCACACTCGACTGTAACACATGTCATGAAAGTAAAAGAAAAAAATACAAGCAATAGCCAGATTTCAGCACTACATAGGAGACTAAATGACAGAGGGAGTCGTTTGTGATTTGAAAGCTGCATTGACATGATAATCTCCATGGGATTAATGAAATTTTAAATGTAAACTTTGTAGGCTTGTCAATGCAGTGCTGCAACGTCGTCAGGACCCAGCTGGTTAGTTTGTGATGTCCTCGTTCCTGCCTGCTCTGACCGCTTGCATTTCCCTGTTCTAGTATATCCTTCCAACTTAATTTTACAGTTATATCAAGCCTCAGGCAGCAGCAGAGTTCATGACTGTTGACATTTCGTGTAGGCCTATTCGCAACGTATTCTTAAAATCTTGGAACATGAAAAGGCAGAAAGGGGGAGGGTTTTATTGCAAATCAAAAATCCTGGTTGGTGTTAACTTTATATGAACTTAAAAGCTACATGGTTAATTGCGAGAGAACTTATTCTTCCAGTCATAATTTCACAATATTGCACAGCATTGCGTCACGACGCAAAAATCGCATTGTAGGGGCCAGGTCGATGACATAATGAAGAAAACACGCCTAAGTTACCTTGGTTACAAATTTAGTGTTTCAAACTGACGTTTATCAAAACGCGGAGCCGTATTGGTATAATAAGCAGACATGAAACATTCCAGTAGAGTAAATTTCCCCATAAACAATAGCTCCCCCCATGAAACAGCATCTCTTTGTTCAGTTTGGCCTGCGGTCCTTCAGTTCAGCTGTGCGGCGCCTGCCTCTTAAATCCAGCACCTAAACAATGTTTGGGCTGTAGGGGAAAATGTCACCCTTGTACTGATGCCTAAAATAATCCTGCTTAGTGCAGAGACTGACATTCCAGCTTTATTCATTTAAGGCTTTCAAATATTTGTGTTTTTTTGGTCCATTTTTTAGACTCGTGACTGGTCATCATGAATACGGTGCATTAGTCATCACACGTCAAGCTCCTTAATTTTATTCTGTGCAGTTTGGAACTAGTTTACATGCCCTGGGTGTTAATGTAATTAGGGGTTTTTGTTCTCCAACAAATCATTTTATTCACCAGATTTCCGAATTCTTTGTTTTTATTAGCGTGGGCGCCATGTCGACACAGAGCCCTCTGATCTTTGTTAAATGAAGTTCCCCGCCACTAATCTGTAAAAACGCAGGAGGATCACGGCCACATTACCTGTGTTTATCAGTCAGCGCGCATCGCGCCTGACCGCTCCAGCTACGCGCAGTTCAGATGTTTGTGTTGTTGGAGAGGCCATTGGGAATGAGCCTTTTCTATTTCCTTTTCCGTAGGCTTCAAAGGCGGGATGATCTTCAAAGCCGTGGTGGGAGTGTGCTATAGTCTCAAACAATCACAGCGTCTACTGAATACGCTTACGGGATATGGGGATGCTATTTAAACAATTGCAGAAATGAAGGAGTTAGGTCAGGGCAGTTTGCTTCCTATGCTTAGCCATGTGTTTTAATTGCCCGGGTCAATGGGCCAGTTAATGGGTTGGTTTGTATCGATTTACAATGACAGCTTCATCAGTGTCACCGAGCACAGTCAAATATAATAAGCAATGTGGTGAGAAATTTTGGAAAAGGTTTTGTTTTTCCACAAACTACACATTCCAGAGAAAACCTTAAAAGATCGTACTTGTCATGCTTCGAGAAAAGTCTCGCTAAAACGTAGATAGTAGGTGCTTCTAGGTGCTTAAGGTTTCTTTCACTGATCATGCATCATTGAGATACATGCCAGTCTGCTACCTGCAAGTGGGGAAGGAGAAACAGCAGTCGCAGCAGAAACCCGTCAGAGCTGGCTACACCAGCTCCTGTTATAATGATAATCCTCGTATTTTGCATGTGGGTCGCAGTGAATAAATGCAGGCTATGCCTTTCACCACTCGTGCAATCTGCTGGAAACCCACAGGCCAGCAGGGGAATACCATTATGCCGGAAGAGGTATGCACAGCGGTTGAAAAGATGAGTCCTGAGCATTCCATCTAAAAAGAGAGCATTAACTCTGACTTTAAGGTGGAGTATTAACTGATTGATACCATAGTAATTGATGTCACCGGGATTCAGCAGCAGTGGATTCATTTTAAAGTGATATATGTACTTACAACAATTTATGTAAAGATTCACAATAAAATGTGAAAAATAATTCCCTTGATTTTTAACAAGAGAAACACAGATGGCAAGAATATTAAATTGTGCTTTGATGCAGGTGCTTTTTTCTATAAATCAGTCTTGCGGTGATATACTGTATATATATATATATATACACACACAACATAAGTAAACAAGAGGTTCTCATTACAGCCATTCTTGTTAAACTTAAATAGACACCTTCAAAAATCTCAATGCTTTGATATCGATGTATATTTTTTTAAGAACAGTTCTATTCCACTATGGATTTCAACCTAATACCATTTAGTCAAGAATCTGGAGCCTAGCCACTAGCTCCCTGTGTCAGATTAGTAATTGAAACCTTCGCTTTTGTGACATGCAGCTGACATCTCGGAATAAACGTCACCATGGCAATGAGGTTGAACAGAAGTCCTTGAAACCCTACAGTATGATTCAGATTCGTTTGCCGGAGATTGGTCTCCTTTGTCATACAGCGAGCGATACGCTGGGAAAGTGAAATATGAAATTAGAATTTAAATAGAAAGTCTGCTTATCATTACTGGTAAATATAACAAAAATTTGAAGTAGAAATTAACTCTCAGGAGCATGAAAATAAAGGATTGAAGTTTGAAGACATTGATGACCTCGTAAAATATGTTAATTTAGACGGTCTTTTAGATATGAAACAATCTAGCACTTCCACCAACACCTATTTGAGTAAAGTTTTTTTTTTTTCCAGTAATATCTTGATTTAATATTTATCATGTCATTTATAATACAACGCAACTGGCAAACCCACAAACGTCTCCACTCACTCATATATTCCAATAACATGAATGAGGGTGGCCCTGGGAGGTAACTGCGGGGCAATATCCCAGCAGAAACCCAAACAGGGTTTTTATTAAAATGCAAAGCTGTGTAAACATTCCGTTTGATAAAACTCACTGATAATTTACCTGTTTCCACTAGCTGCCACTCAGCCCTAAAAAGATTGTAAGTAGTTGGTAGTCATTTCCTCTTTATACATGTCTACATATCCAACGCTTTGTGTATATATCTAAAGCTTGCCTGGATCGATCGCCCCTACACCCCCCACCCAAGCCCCATTCAGTCTTAAGTGCTCTGTACTTGACAGAAGTATCTTATAAATGCTTAAAAGCGTTTTGCATGGCTTAGCACAGCTGTGGTGCTGCACTTGATTGACGGCAACTTGTGATGCAACTCCTTCGCGTGTGCCCTACGACTTGAGTGAAATTATGCATAAAATATCAAATGAGTTGTCAAAGGGTGGAGGGGCGTGATGGAGGCTCCCACAGGCATAAATTCACGTTTATTCCCTAATGTGGCAGAACTACCATACTGAGAGCAGTGTCCCAACAAGACCATTAACCACTGCCGTGTCGGGACACTATGCTAAAATATAACACAGAATCAGTAAGGCGTATCGGAAATGCAAAAATATGAAACAAAATGGGTAAACTAAAATGCATCACTGAATCGGTAAGCAGTATCGGGAATCCTGAAATATCACACAAATGTATTGTCAATACAAGGGAAATCCGTCTGTGCAGAACACTGGAACATCTTAACTTTTGATTGAAGTTTAAAAATGTCTGTCAGCTTCCTGAGCGCTTGAAGGCCAACAGTGCTGTTCAGAGGGCTGTGTCTTCCCTCCAATTGCCGCTGAACCTGTCATGCGAGCTGCACAGCCTGCAGAGTGGAAAAGAGACGGGCGGCTCAAAGGGATCACACCAGACCTACTTCCTCGCCCTCTCCGTGTGTGCTGGCAGCAGCAAGCTGAGATGCATGAGCATAATCGTCATTGGGAAAAATATTATTAATGAAATACTTTATTGGTGCGTAATTGTAAAAAAAACACAATTGCCTTGCACACCTTGTCCATAAATACACGAGCAGTTTCACTCTTCGGAAGCAACAAGTACGATATGATTATCTTCATCTGACAAAGCTAGCATTGATCAAAATAAGTGTATGGGGGTATATATATATATATATATATATATATAGATAGATACACACACTTAGGAAATCGTTTCTAAATCTATTTTAGATTGATATATTGTGACTGCACATCAATAAAATCTATACGTCTGTCATGTTGGTTCAATAACTATATTGCTTTTAGAGGAGAGTTCCTTCAGGGTTTCAAAGACATCTGGATGTTCATTAGTACATCACAACAAACTTCACAGACATCTGTTGCCACCTACGCAAAGTCAAGGACAGCCTTGAAAAATGGAAACCGCCCAGAACTGAATCTGCAAGAGCGGCACTGTGTAATTTCTCATGCAAGTTTAACAAGCCACTCCACGCCGGCGAACGGCTTCCTGCACAATCGGTCAGAGGCGCTCGGGGCCCTGCAGAATATTCCTCTCCCTGCAAACCTGTGATGGTTCCGTCTCCAAATCCCAGGGTGCACTTGTAACGCAATGAAGAGAAATGTGGGGCCACGGTGGAATTTTAAAACTGCAGCACCGGCTCTTTTTTCTCCCTTCACTGGGGAGAAAAAGTGAAATATGGTGCTTGCAAAGAAAGGGGAGCGGAGAGGAGAAGGTAACACCTCCACTCGTCCTCTGGGGGTCCGGGAAGCACCGAACCACCTGAAAGAGTGGTATGAGTAAGGAAGACGACGCTGACCCCGTCTATGAGGAGAGAAGGGGGGAAGGAGGTGGGGGCTTCGGTAACTTTATCTTGTCTTTCCAACACGGGGGTACTGGGTCCCGTCGCTTTGTAAACGCTAGGCCGGAGGAAAGGGATTAGTCTGCCTGCTCTATCTCTTCCTCTCTGAGTTCAGAGAGGATCAGACGCTCAGTAGCGTTGGAAGCCGACGGCCCGATGCCTGACGAGTTGTCACCGTTCCATCGTCACCGGCAGGTCATTACTGTGCTAAATCAGTGCCCTGTTAGGAAGTGCCGGTGGTGGTGACGATCGCTGACGCTCGCTGGATTTTCAAAGCTCTGTCCAGTAATCACACTGAGAAGAGTCAAAAATGGAAGAAGGACAACGCTTTCATTCTCTGTGTCCCCTCTGTTAACCACATGTTTCCCGTGCACGTTTGAGTCCGCCCGGACTAACGAAGGGGCTAGAAAAGCCATCGTTCTGCTGAAAAAAGCGCCAGTGCCGCGGCCTGTTCCCCCCACACTCCTGCTGAGCCCATGTGCGAAGGTGCAGCAATCGCCACCCCAGAAATGTAAAGGCGGCACAGGCCACAAAACGTATTTATGCAGCTGCCGTCCTCCCCAGGGTTTCAGACTTATCGGGAATTAATAAATAACTGACAGTCTCACACAAAGCTTTCCCCCTAGGACTGTTATCAGTGTGACTGCCCCCCTGCCGCTCAAGGCCTCCCGGCTCTCAAATGTCAATTCCGCTCATTGGTATGGTGGTCTGCTCACTAAGCCTTCCTCGGCACCTTTGAGCCCCATTCCTGCCTCCTTGCTTTACCCTTCACCACAAACGCCTGCCATTTCACTTTACCCCCCTGACTGCAAATACATCAGTTTGTCTTCACTTGTTCGCAAAAAGTCAGGCGCACAACTTCATATAGCTGTCTTCTCAGAAGATGAACTGCATGTCACTGGTATCGAATTACAAATGCAAACGAGCCCCTCACTGCAATTAGTTTGCTGTTCCTTTCGTGTAACACACATCTGCATTTCTGCCAGATAAATTCTATTCTCTAACGCAAACTTGAGGTGGGCAGCTTTTATGTAAAAAACGTGGTAAACTGGTTTTGTGATTAAATTAAATTAAATGGAAGCTCTGATAAACTCCGCTACATCCTTAAAAACAACATGGCCGTATGAACCTTGGTGCTGGGCTTCTGAACTTCTGACAAAGGGAGCCCTGGTAATTTACACTTGCATGAGTTATTTGTGGAATGGAGCAGGTCTTGCTTTTGGATGTGGGGGGGGGGGGTGTACTCAAGGGACATCAAAAACGTAAACACAGAATTGTCGATTGTGTAATTATTCACTTACAACGAACAAGGCACAATAAGTCCTCCCTTGATGGAAATGTTTGTAATTTCAGGTAACTGGAATAACAGCGTCTCATTCTCACTCGCAGAGACGCCACGTTGATTGCTTGACTTCAAAAACAGCAGGAACAAATTATTTCAGGGCGTAATTAAAATATGTGCAGTAATAACCAAGTTTGCCACCTCTTTTATAGCTTATTGGTCTTGGATTCTTTTTTCCTTATTCAGGCTTGAATGTGAATTTTTTTTGTTATGAGTACGGAAAACAGTCAGAGACAAGGGCCGTAGGTCAGTGTGGTCAAAAGTCAAATGGAGTTGCGGTCAGTGGCGTCTTGACAGGCTTTATCGATTGGTAACTGAGATGTCACACAGGACTGAGAGGAAGCAGATTTTTGAGGAATTCTAGGGGATAAAGCAATGGATACAGAATAGGTATTGGAGCAGTTTAGGCAAATGACCTAGGCACATATCACGTATTTTTTCACGTTTTTCACATCAGCTCCTCCCACTTCCATAAGGACGCTAGTCCTTGAACGTGATTAGCCCTTCTCCCTGGGAAGTGTGCAGCGAGCTGACAAAGCTTCTGTCTTCCCGGTCACTGACCTTACCCCTTTAATAGCCGGGCCTATGAGGACCCTCACTGGAGCTAAAGGCCTTCCAGGGTTTAATGAGGCTTCAAAATGCAACCTTTAGAGCCTTGTTCCACCACTCCTGTCCAACCCACGGCCTTCTGCTTCTTTCTTTTTTCTTTTTATTTCTGTACCCTCCTCCCTTTCTCCCTGCGCTCGAACCCCAACTCTGCAGCGGATTTATTTATGAAGGCGAGAATCCATAGGCGAGCTGTTTGTTCTCAGTGCCTGTCCTCTGATACAGGAGAGAATTGGATAAGATGAGCTGCTCTGATGGACAGATATATACCCCCCCCCCCCCAGATGACTCATACAATCTAATAAACAACTTATGGGTTAAAAGAAATACAAGTAATTTGTGTATATGTTTGTCGCCTACATGTTTAAAATGTTAACGCTTCAATCAGACCCACGTATCTGAACTGTAACGGGTATATTGTAATGACCATATGAGAGCGAAGACTTTAAATGTTACTCTATAAATAGTTCCGGAAAAATGAATTGTGGGTTATACTTATATAACTGACCTATCAGTGGTCAATGCAGGCCAAACGGAGGCGGAACTTCAGGACAATTTATAACCCGCAAACTGATTCCGGTCAGGCCACTTACATTTTACGTTTACATTTTAGGCATTTAGCAAATGTTCCTATCCAGAGCAACGTACAAAAGCATTATTCCCTCTCAGGTATCTATTCAATGCCACTCTGCTTTGTCTCTCTCCAGAGCTTAGGTGTTAGCAAGTTAGCTGAGCGGCTGCCTATCCCAGAGTTTAGGAAAACTATGTCCTAGCTAAACAAAGCACATTTGGCGGTTTTTCTTTATTATAGTATCACCGTCTTTGACTCCTCCTTGTCCAGCCCAGAACACAGTACTCCACAGTATTTATAAATAACTATTTATATATATGCATATTTAAACCGCCGTGTAAAACTGGTAAAATATTAAACTAAACTGACAATAGATACATAGCAGGAAAAAATTAAGGATGATGATATAAATGTTGATATTATTAACCGGACTTTTTGAGCAAGATACCTTTTATAAAGTCCTGCAAGCTGGATCTAAAAGAGTTTTAAGAGAGTTGGTAAAAGTAAATACTTTCTGATGATGTTTAACGTTCAGCTATGCTGCACTGACGAGCCCCAAACAGGCCGAAAACATGTCTGTCGTTACGTTGACCTTCTGAATGATTTTGACATCATTATCCATGTCCAGAGCATCTTTGGGATGAGATGGAATGGGCTGTTCGCAGCGTCTAATCTGCAGCAACTTCACAACACCACATCAGCGTCCCTGTGGAACGTTTCTGACACCTTGAAAATCCAATATATGATTTATATATATATATATGATATATAAAAATATATGATATTTATTAACTAATAAGGTGGTGGGTTGCCCTCTGCCGTGGGTGTATCTTCAATCCATCTTGGAATACTGCCATACAAGCTATGAACTGTTTCTAGTTGGATATTGGACCCTTCTTTAGGACAGAAAGAGTCTCCAGGTCTTTGAAAGTTTAAGGTGGTGGAAATGCTGACTGCCCGTCTATCCCTGTAAGCGAGCTTTTGCTCACCATCACGGTGCCTCGTTCCCAACGCAGTTTTCCCTTGTTTGGCACACGTCGTCATATTTTTTGACAGTGTTCATCTTGACGCGGCAAATCATTTTGTGGTTTCTGCAACGGACGCACCTTCAATTCGGGGGACCTATTTCAGCTCTTTAAAAATCTGTCTTAACTCCCGTGTTGCTTTAGAATCTCACATATTACTGCGTTGGTTTTAAGTTCCCTTTTATAGTGCATACAATTAGTATTAAAAATATTTTGAAACCTAAATAATTATTTTCAATTGTGATTTTTTAACTTCAAAATATCCTTTTTTTTATTTAGGGTTTCATTGCGTTTCCACAACTCAGTCTACCCCCTGTATATATTAATATAATATAAATTTGTAAGTGATTATAGATCATTGATTAACTTTTATCCAATTATACCAATGCACCTTTTCTCGTCGCTACCAATCATATCATCACTAGTGGAAGGTGAAGAATTTATCTATTTTCAGCATTTTGATTTGTCTTTTAATGCAAATAAATCATTTATTTTAATTGAAACATAACTTAACTGGCTTCCATCAAAAGGAGAGCGCAACTCAAAAGTGGCTCAGCAATTGGCAAATTGGTTTCTCCCATGTGTGAATCGACATTCTCACTTTCTTTGTTTTTGTGAGGGCTTTTAAATTGGAGTTTATTTGCACAGTAAGGTGTGCCCATGTGACTGGCTATTGTAAATGGAAGGGGATGAAAAGCTTTATTTTTTTTCACCTGAAATCACACCAAGGAACACGAAGTTCCCACGTTGACAGCTCCTAAATAAGTTAAGAAAAAGTGCATATATGTGCAAGAAACAAACAGCAGGTACATCATTTCTGACTTTTTAGCGTCGATCCAACGGCACCTTCTGAGGAAGCAGCATTTGCCTTTAAATGACTTCTATGTTTCAGCATCTTAATGACAAGTAAGCGTCCACTGGAATTTACCACATTAATCGCTCTCCGGATATCCACTTTTCTGCATGTAGTATTTGCTGGTGCGTTGGAAAACATCCATGGAGAAGAATAAAATAAATCTCTTTATGATCTCTCCATGTTCTCTGGAGCTCACGCGTCAGGATTAATGGAAACGTTATGCGGCAATAATGTCTACCGTTTTCACACTGCTACATATTTATTCCTTTATATTATGACTGGCTGTTTTCTCAGTCTGATTGCTTTGCTAATTTGGTATTGACACATGCAGGCACATAAATCAATACAAACTACATTTTGTTCTCATTCTTATTCACCTAACTTTTGTCAAGCTTTCACATGGCAAGCCTAAAATAATAATTGTCCTTCCAGTCATTTCAATCTGTGTGCGCTGCAACGTATCATTTGGAAATCACATGGATTTTTAGATATTCATTAAAATGACATGAATGATTGAATAATGTATGGTTCCATGTATGCATGTGGCTGACAACCCCACAATTTGACCGTGGAAACGATCGCATCCCTTAGGGAATCCCACCTGGAGTGTACTTGGATCAGTGACTCACTGGAGTCTAGCTCTCCCGCTTTATTAAGAGCTGAAGATGATTAGCTGAGATCAAAGGGCACAGCAGCCATCTGGTTGTGCCTCCACGAGAGATCCAGCCACAGGAGGCATGGGCGGGGATGTGTTCAGACCGCTCGCCTCTACAGGAAATGAAGCCACAGGATACATGGGCGGGGATGTGTTCAGACCCCTCATCGCTACAGGAAATGAAGCCACA
>JAOVYW010013003.1:6878-37715 GCA_025775045.1 Hiodon tergisus | reverse complement strand
AATTTTAATTTACTTGTTCCCACTTACCTTAATTTAGAGTAGATTGTGTAGATCAAAGGTAAAACAAAACATTTAATTGAATCTATATTTTCTAGCAAAAGATTGTAAAAATATACAATGGGGGTTAATACTCAATCAACATACCACTTTCCACTTTAAGCTCGCACACAACCTGACATTCACACACACCCAAATAATATTAGTCAATAAAATCATCAATAGTGCCAAGGTGTACAGAAATCTACCCTCAAATATTGATGACTGAGATAAACAGCTGACTAAGATAACAATGTATGTTGGGTAATGGGAGAGAAAAACAGCAGGCTAAATTAAAACAATAAATATCTAGACAACTAAATTATCCTAAGTGATAGTGGCAGACTGGGTGTAAAATGACACCCAAATAATTTTATTCACCTTCCTCACATTTGATCAAATCTAATGAAAGCCTGACCCCTTGTGGGTCAAACATGCAAAACAATGAAGGGGTTCTAGACCTGCAATACATAACAAGCAGAGTAATTCTAAAAAAATAAGTTTGTAAAATCAGTTAAAATTGTAAAATTAAAATAAGCAACAATCCCTTTAAAAGGTCACTCATTCTACAGTTTGTTTGTCATTTTTTAACAAAAAGACTTAAACAAAGGGTTCTCAGGCCAAAGAAGTACCTCCTCGTTGTTTAGAAGAGGAGCGGGGGAGAGGGATTTAAATATGTTTACTGGAAATTTCAGTTTTTTCTCATTGTCACTTTTTGGTTTGGTTCTTGTATAATTTACTGAAGAGCTTATTCTGTCACAAAAGGGTCTTTCTTTTGTTCTAAAAAAAAGCTCAATGAAAAAATGATAAATGATAAACTCAATTTCCCTGTGTACGATCATTCTGAAACCTGGCATCCCCGGCGTACCAGAAAGACATTGCCGTCAGAGGATTTAGTGAATGAAAGCAGCCTGTGGTGTACACCAAAGCACAACTCCTGAAGCTGGTCTACCACCCAACCTGTGTTGTCTATTGAGGTGTGGTGCATGCTGGTTAATTTGCTGACTTTGTGATGACCTTGGGGAACCTGTGGACTTTGTTTAAGAAAATAGAGGTGGCAACCCTCCAGATTAATCCCAAGAATGAACCCTTCTCAAGCGACAGATGAACTTACTCTGACATCTGAAGTGACGGCGGTTTGTATGGACTGAGGTCTGTGCAAAGGTCCCGGGGCCTGTCCTGATGGAACACAGAGGACAACAAAAAAATACACAAAGCAACAAGGGGATAGGGGCTGGTCTGGCCAAACGCCTCTCCTTATATCAGTTGTGGCTAACCTGCAACTCAAGGATGGAGTGCTTTGCCATCTGCGGTCTACACATCAAGATCGCAAATCCCTTGTTCTCTTTCACTAAGGGTATTAACTATAACTATTTTCGCTATGATCCCTCCAGGCTGTGCCCTGTAAAGATGTGCGATCTCTAAAGGCCGAACAATTTCTCTGCCATTTTGTTCCTCTTTATCAAACTATTTTGTCCGCTATCTTTCCCCATTTCATGTTCTCCTTATTTTGTTTGTGAGACCTCTTGGTTTAATTAAGTTTTATATCTTTAACAAGTTGTTCGTTAATTTCATTTAAATATCACCTAAACCCTTGTGTGGTGTTCATGTTTTTGTTATTCATCGTTATTTGTTCACCCAAAACATTATTTGTTTTTTTAAAACAATACAGCCATAACAATTTACATTACATAAAATACTTATAATCCAAATATGGGTGGAATATGTATATTCAACAAATATAAACAAAACAAGCTTTTCATCACAGAAGACAGAGTGAAGGCACATAACTAAACTTTTTGTTTCATTTTTACTTGTCTACCTACACACACACTTTTTCACACTTGTATTACCCTCTGGTCCAAACACCACATATATAATATAAATGTGTCGGGTGGTGCAAAGTGTGCACTTAATGAAAATCAGCCAAGGCCAATGAGTTTCAGCTTGAAAAAATAATTAATTGTGCAATTTTTCTTTTAGTTAACATAAAAAATGTGTCCCACAGACCCGAACATCACACAAGGGTTGACCAAAATTTACACTTTTACATTTTTTCAATGTAATCGTAAAATTATTGGTAAATAATTTCAATATGACACTGAGTTAATCATTATTTTAATATGAGACTCAATCACACTGCCGTAATGACGCCACAGGAATAAAGGGGTTCCCGGGGCATTCGGACGCCCCCCGCAACTGCAGTTGTCTGGATCTACCACTGAGAGGGATGGATGTGATGCACCCGTTCCCAGTCTCAGATAGGAGGAACCACTTTGTTCTTGTGTCTATGGATTAATTCATGAAGTGGCAAATGAGGTCCCCAACCAGGAGACCACCACCATCATCGACTGTGTGTAAGAGGGCACTTTGGCCCGGTCAGGCCACACAGTGACTAGGGGAGAAACTTCAAGTCCCAGGAGATCAGGACAACAGCACTTCCCAGATTGACAGACTAGTAAAGAGTTTCATCCACACAGCGAACCAACAAGACTTGGGCCAGCACAACCCCTCACCCCCCAATTCCGATGGCCTACTGGACTGCAGGAATCCACTGGGCACCCCTGTGGGCTTGATGATGGGCCTCCTCTTTTGTAGTACACCAGATGAAGGTTTCATCACAGGGCTGGGCCAAAAATAAATCTACGACGTCTGCTGATTGGGACAGAACTTTGAGGTGGGGAAGGAGACATGGGTTTACAATCCTCTGCGGAAAACAGGACACTTGTCAAAACTGGAGTTCAGCTGGGAATTGTGGAATATTTTTCTTATGGCAGTAAGGCCATAGTGTATTGAGGCTCCCCACAAACTAGTGATGCGTTGTGAGAAAGGGGGAGGATCGCAATGAGCATAGTTAGTTCAGTTTTGCCTGTGTTAAATGCAGATGAGCTGCCCAGTAAAAGAGCATTCCATTTGTAGCCTCGGTGACGTCAGACTTCATTGAAGCAACCCTATGCTACAATACAAAATAATTAAATTTACCCATGAACAGCTTTTAGTGGTAAAGGTACCAGCTTGTGATTGCAACTTTAGAGAGAAGAGGCTGATTTGTTTGCGCTAGGTATTAACTTTTAAACAATCCAGGTATAGGTGATAAGAACACCTGCTAAAACAATGGCCCCTGGTTCTAGCACTTAATCACTTGAATCAGCTAATTGTAGACTTAATTGTAATACTTTAGCCATTTACCTAATTACTGAAGTTGATTAATTTTTTTTTTTTTTAAATGGGAACCGAAAAAGGCATGAAAAACCTACACACATTACTAAATTTATGGGCAGTTTTAATAAAATAAAGTTGAAATCGAGGCAAATGAAAAAGAGTTTAACATTTGTTTTCAGTCACTAAAATGGCCATTGTCGGAGTTCTCTCTGGCATTACTTACCTAATTATTTAACATAGTGGATCGAAAGATACCTCGCCTAAATACAGGCACTAGTGGTCACCGAAGTTAAGTTTTTCGTATAAATCTTCGTCGTTAACGTAAATACTATTTTGTTTGTTTAGCCTCAATATACGAATAACCTCTTGAATAAGTGTGCGTGTAAATATCGTTTGTGATTCACCAAGTAAATGTGAAACCTGAAATGTGCCGTTAGCTGAAGTCCGAAACAAAGCCAAAAAAAAAAAAAAAACCGTGGTCTGACAAGGAAGCAACCGCCCTCCAGTTTTCTCCTCGCACTGAAGTGCACTTCACTTTTTTTCATCTGAATTGGTGACAGAAGCAGACTATCGCAGTTGCGCTTCTGCTAAACGGATGCTAATGTTTTCTTCGTTTCCTTCTCATTTATTTTTACAACACGCAGGCTTTTAAAGGAAGAAAAGATAGGATCGGACGCGGGTCGACATGAAGGACCAAGACTGTAGCGAAGTTATAAAGAAAATTATTGAGGAGGGTCCCACTGCAAGACAGGCCCTCCTGGACAATTACACCAACTTGCACCAGGTGGCCGAGTACTGTGAGCGGAATTACCTCCAGGTAAGTGGTAACTTTTACAGACTGACGCCGTCTGCTGGTTTTCAGTCACTAATCTTCCCTTGCAGAAAACACACATTTTAACGTTCATTGTCTATTTACAGCTTTATATTTTGTGACATCTTGTTATAAAACAAAAAAGCCTCTAATTTGAATACACTATACCATGAATATTTTTATTCATGTAATAAATAAACAAAACAAAAAACATTTAAAAAGTATGACAATGTATATATACAATATTAAGCAAATTTAGTAAAGGTCTTCTTCTGGGGTATACCAACCTAGTCTAACCCGAAACCTACCATCATGACATAGTGGAAGTGCAGAGAGGGAACAATAAAATGATGAGATATCCATTTTCTCTTGACTTTTGCAATATCATTGTTAGATTAGTTATTTCACTTTCCCTTAGTGTCTGATGATTAAATATATCTGTATTTCCATAAGAATTCTAAGCATTGGATATACTGAAGCCTATGCTATTATTCTGACAAAGCTTTTGGATTATGGATCATATGAAAACCCCCCATCGAATCACTGTAGGAACATAAGACTAGAAAGTAGTAGAGTATAAGTATGAGTATGTGCAAATGGCTACAATATCCAACTTTCCTCAGTGCTCTGTAGTTCACACAAAACACACACAAAACACACAGATTAATGTCCTTCTGTCATCTTTTATTAATGAAAACCATTAGACTTTTGCTCACATTTAAAGCCCTGCCACATGGGCCCAGTCAATAGGTCGTATTGCTGTTTCTGGCAATTGTTAGCACTTTGCACAATATAAACAGGGACAGAGGATTTGTAACAGCAAACAGCAATGTAACTAACTATGGCATCCATGCTAGCAGGCATGGGCATCTCTGAAGAGAACCTATTAAAGACCTCACAAAGCATTATTTATGAAAACTTTTTGTTACACATACCGGCTCACATTCATTTCTAGCAAATTGTCAGCTGCATGTTCAGGCCGGCCCTTTCAAATTCCTTTGTGGTTACACTATTATATTTGTTGTTTAAAAACCGATTCCTGTGCACTTAGATTATTTATTTAGGGGATTGCTAGCTTTTTGCAAAGCTGGAAATTTGAGGAAGGAAATGTCACATTTAGAAGTAGGTACACCGAGATTAAAAAAAATAAACTTTAGCGGAAGTAGGCTTAAGGAGACCAGTTTGTAATGTCAAATTTCTCAGTTCACTTCACCATGTAGAATACTGTCAGACTCTAGACAAACGCAGACGTCGTTTCCGGTGTCACCGCCATAGCTGATTGAGAAATACCCCCTACATCTGATTGGTGTCTGTGTTTATTTTGTCAAAGGGGATGTGAACTGCACATTGTGTCTCTGTAGAAATATTAAAAACAGGTCCTTTACTGAGTAATAGGCTCATGGTACTTACAGTTATAGTGCAAATGTGAGCGAATAATTCTGAAAGCATAAAATTGTTATTAGCTGTTAAAAATTGTTTAAAAAATATTAATTTTGTCATTGTGTTAAAAAAGCCTGAAGTGTGGATATTTAATGCCACACCACAGTATACATAGTCCAGCAAAAGCTTCTGATTAATTTGCATACTCCCCTTGATTCATCAGAAGAAAGCAAGAAAATAACAAATTGTCAGTTCCGTTTCAGTGAAATTAGTGAATATAAGTGCACTGTAAGGAAATTATGTAGCTCAAAAATCCAATTAAACAACGGGAAAGCAACGCTGAAAACGTCACCCCATCCCATCAATGATGAATGATGATGATGGAGAAACATTTTATGTTAGAAAATTCTGTTTAAAACTAAAAACTAACCCTAAATGTAGGGGAAAAAATAATCATATGTTTTGTACATTATTTGAAATGGTACAAAATGTGGCTGCTATGTTATGTTGTTATGTCTGGAGGCCAATTCAATCCCTTATTATTATCGTTTGTTTGTGGATCTGTTCTCTATAGATCATCAATGAAATTGAAAATCAGAATGATTGTTGTTCACTATGATGTCAAAATTAGATAAACAAAATTATTTTTTAGGGCTGCCCTCAATACATGTTGAATGATGAAGTAAGAATTTTTGTTTAAATTTGCCATTTGCCAATGCCTCCTATAATATAATAGCCTAAAGGTGCATACTGGGGTCAAGACTGAGGTGCTGTTTGAGGTCATCGGGCTAAACTGATTTACCCTTTGCTGTTCACTTTACTTATAGGAGGAGGACCCTAAGAAAGCCCTGGAAGAGACCAAGGCCTTCACCACACAGTCCCTGGCTAGTGTCGCCTACCAGATCAGTACCCTAGCTACCAATGTGCTGAAACTGCTGGATGCGCAGGCCATTCAGCTCGGGAAAATGGAGTCCTCTGTCAACCTGTTAGCACAGGTAAAGCAATGGATTAAAACATCACACATCTTGATGACTTGGACGGAATTCTATACGAAATGTGTCAAATTGAGTTTTAGGCATTTGAAAAGGACCAAAAAAACCTATTGGCTTTCTCATATAGAGTAGCACAAATGTTATAGATCTATGGTAATCATTGTCGGTAAAATTTCTGAATGTCTGTTGCTTCTTTCCCACTAAGATAACGTCTGATCTCCAGTGCTTGCCAGCTGCCTATTGGAGGTTCTAGTAGATGCCTTTCTATAGCCTAGAGCAGCCTGTCAGAGCAGCCTGTCTCAACAGAGCCTGAAAAACTGGTAGTAGAGAGACCTTGGCCACGCCTGCCCACCCCATTTCTAATCAGTTCCCCTCCCCCCTTCCACATTTTCAGCTCTCCTTGCCTGTGATCAGTGTGTTAATCTCTCCTCTCCTCTCCTCTCCTCTCCTCTCCTCTCTGGGCCCGTGTCCAGGCCCCATTGTGAGGCCCCTCTGCTTACTTCGGACTATAGAGAATAACTTCCAGCCCCATTCCCGACGGGAGAACACCCCTCACCCCCAAGCCCTAGCTCCATCTTTCTGGCTGCTCTCCATAGCATTCTTGGTCTCAATGTGTACAGCGTGCTTAACTAGGTCACCTGCAGCAGTGGATTGGAAGTGCAGTCTCTCAGCTTTGTGCTCCTCTGAATAATAAAGGCCCGTTTTCTGTTTGTCAGCTAAACCTTGATTGATGGTCGTCTTTATGTGAGGGAAATTAGGAAGTACTCTGACTACAGAAAGATAAATAAAGAGGCCCTTTTCACCCTAGTTCAACTATTTTATAAAGGGAAAAAACGTTAATGCTTGAATTTTTGAAAATCTCTGTTAGCCCTGTTAAACGACGTAGGGAAACGAAATATAGCTAACCTCAAAATAAAAACGTGTCTGAAAGCGATTTCTGTCTGGGAATAGAAATACTACCTTTTCCCTGGATTGATTAGGTAATTTCTGTCTTTATTCTCCCAGACCGTCGACATGCATCGGGAGAAAGTGGCCCGGAGAGAAATTGGAGTTTTCACCGCGGCAATGAAGGTGCCGCGTAACCAAAAGATCATTCCGCCTGCCCGTCAGGAGCCCCTGCCCAAGTATTCACGCTCACCCATCGCCTACTCTGCCCTGGATGCAGTGGGCCATGGCATGAAGGTGAGTGCTGAGGAAAAGAGTCTACAATCCCATACTGCCTGATCCCCACGCAACCTGACAGAGCTTGAGCAGTTTTGAGCAGTTTTTCAAAGAAGAATGGGGAAAAATTGCAGTGTGCAGTGTCCAAGTTGATAGAGACCTATACGCATAGGCTCAAGGCTGTAATTACTGTCAAAGGTGCATCGACTAAATACTGACTTGAAGGGGGTGAATACTTATGAAACCAATTATTTTGTGTTTAATATTTGTTTTTCATTTAGACTAATTGGTAGAAATGTATTTTGACTTTGATATGAAAGTATTTTTCTGTTGATCAGTGTCAAAAAAGTCAAATGAAGTTCACTATGATTCAATATTTAAAAAAGAAATATTTAGCAAAACATCCAAGGGGGTGAATACTTTTTGTAGGCGCTGCACATGGTCTTGAAGCTGTTAAGACGCATGCACGGTAATTGTTTAAGACACGATGTGGTGCTTTTGTAGGAAACCCAGTTTGTTAGCAATGTTTTAGGCCTGCACTGTTGCGAGCAGTTTCGGAGGAGCAGCAGATTTTCTTCATAATAGCAAACCTACCACATCCTGTCACTAAAGAGAAGCTGCCTGTTACAGTGAGCCGACATCAATTAGGGTAGTAGCAGAAAAAGCACCCCTCCCCCAGCATGCATGGCTACCCGCCAGTTCCCACTGCAGTATGAGAAACTGTGGAGGCACCACCTTGAAAGCGCAGACAATAACTAGTGTTGCGCCAAGGCCCTGTTTAATGATACTGATGGTGTCAATGGTGATAATTTGTGTCAGTATGGGGAAGGCCAGGAACAATTGCTACACAGTACAGGTGTTTGCTGAGAGAAAGGCCATGGTGCTTCTGTACTGTCACAAATTTGCCTCTTCCTCATTGGATCATTGTAAATAGATTTTCTGGTAACCATGTGTATAAGAATTATACAGTAAATGCATTTAAAAAGCACAAAATATATATATATATATATATATATATATATATAGCAAATAACAATATATGAAAAAAATGGTGTCCTGCTGCTTAATTTGACTATGTTAACAGTGAACATACGCATTAAGCCATATTTTATGGTGATGCAAACTGCAACGGGCTCGTAAAGTGTGACATCTGTGACATCTGTTACTTCTACTTAAAGTCCTTTAAGCAACAAGGACATTATTGAACAATGCTGGTAGCCTCTATCTACCTAGTACAGCATTGGATTTTATTTATTAATTAAAAAAACAGCACATTACAACACATCAATAATATACCTGTCATAAAATTTAAGTAAAAATATAATCTCAGGAAAATAAATCACACTTCATAGTTTTTTTAATGTCATGCCTTGCAGAGGAAGTTGAGATCAAAGTATCAGTCAGTCCTTTATTTCAGTGATATTTACAGCAGTGACATGTTGTAATAAGATTGATTAGTGCAGTTTTCACACTATTTTTAAATACACATGCTTATTGATCTGCTAGCTAATGTTATATTCCAAGTTCTTGGTATGGAGTTCAAATCAACTGGGTAACATCACAAAATTATCTGGAAACATTAGCTAGCTAGCGACGTTGACTTTAGTTAGGTTTACTAGCTAAAATTAAACTAACGTTTCTTACTGTTCACTAACACATTTCACTGTTAGTAACAGAAACTAGATAGCAAACATATATACATTTTTGTTTAATTATTAATTACGGTTTTTTCTGTTGATGGACACACATAATTTAATGAAAATATTAGATTTTTAAACGGTAGCAATATTATTTTGTCTCAAATTTGATTATCAGGAACATACTAAACCAGCACAAATAGTTCCAAGCTTGGCAGTCAGTGTTTGTTTTTTGTTTTTGTTTTTGTGTGTGTCTACAATCTTATAAAACATGCAGATGTTGGCCCACATCTTTCTAAATCATAAAATGTTTGACATTTTGTGGTATTTCAATTTGCGTTGGCAAATGTGTCGTAAAACGTGAACAGAACTGAAGCATTTTTTCTCCCCAAATACTGCCAATAACCATCAGTCCGAAATTGTTTACAATTGTTATTTTTACCGACTACATGAAGCTTAGGCTGAGTTATGAAAGTTTTTAAATCCTAGAGAAATCCCTGATTAATACTATTCAGTTTATTTACATAAAATTTCACATATGGATTGCAAATCCATGCAGCCAAATTCCCCCTGCCCCTAAACAAATTCTGGTTACAATGCCATTTTGAAGGCTCTGGGGTCCATCGATCCACATTCAGAGTGATATTGTCCAAATGGGGGGGGGAAATATTGGGGACAGTAATATATCTTCCGATGACTGGCTAGCCTGCCCAAATCTCTCAATGAGCAAGGTGTAAACTCCAGGAATCTGCAGGCCTCTCTTGCCTTAGCTAAGGCCAATTTTCATGACTCTACCATCAGAAAAACCGTGGGCAAAAATAGGATATGTGTAGCAAGGCGGAAACTGCTCACTAAAAGGAACATGAATGCTCTCTCAAGTTTGCCATAAAGCACCTGGATGATTCTCACAGGTTCTGGAACAATTATCTATGAATAGATGAGTCAAACATGGAACTTTTTGGCCAAAGTAGAAAACTATGACTCAACTACCACTGTGCTGGATTACTTATCTGAGCGCTGTGCCATCATCGAAAGAACCAGGGTTTATGCTGTGCATCATATAATTCTATCAAAGAATGTCAGGCCAACTGTCCATGAACTGAAGCACACTGGGTAACGCAGCAAGACAATCATCTGAAACACACAAGCTAGTCTATATCAGAGTGGTTTAAACACAAGAACATTTTTTGGAATGGCCTAAACAAAATCTAGACCAAAACCCCATTGAGATGTTGTGGCATGAAATAAGTACTGTGATATTTGTTCACTCAGGCTCCTTTTTATCATGTTTCATATCTACTGATAACATTCACTGTCAAAAATATACAAAAATGCAGAAAATCTGACGGGTCAAATACGTTTTCACAATACTGTGTATATATAGCAGTGTAGCACATTTCGATTAAACAAAATTTAAGGATTAACCATGACTCTTTTAAATATAAACATAAAAACAAACTATGCTCAGCACCTTCTGCCACCAAATGAAAGGAAAACCCTGTTACTTAGACAGTTCTGCCTTGCAAAGCTTGTAAAAGAAATAATTTTTTGTCCAGGGAGTGCTTATTTTTAATATATGTTATATATGTTAACTCTCTTGTTTCATCTTCAGGACTCAGGAAAACAGCTGGGTAGAACTGGGACCATGAACCGCAAGCAGAGTGCCCGGGACACAGGAGGCACATTGGGGTATGACTCTTTTATCATAACATCTCAAGACCTAGAAGGGGTTACAGAATATAAGGGTTATTTCTCCAGGGAAAGGTTCAGCTTTAGAAATGCGTTGAAAACAGGCAAGTCTAAACGTATGATGTTCCCTTACTGTATTTGTCCATGTCTGTGAAGATAGCTACCAGATTTCAGAAACAGATTCCATTGCATGGTACAAGAAAAGACACAGACCAAGGTTTGCAACACCTGCACTAAACATATAACACAGCCTTACGTAATCACCATTCAGCGCTAGATTACAGATATGTATGCATACAATATAGCCATGATCTTTGGAATCTAGGTCAGAGTATTACGTTCTTATTGAGAAACAAGTAAATAAATGTATAAAATTATTTTGAAACCCAATCTAGAAAAATGTTATTATCTGGCAATCAAGTTTACCACTGGTGAGGCTTGAGTCTTTGTTACATCTAGCTAGTAAACCAACCACTGTCACTGAAGAGCACGACCTACTTCTTTAGTTTCGTTCTTACTCTTTCAAAAATATTCTGAGTGCTAAATATGGAACCAACACTAGCTAGTGGTTCACAGCTTAAAAAAGTTTAGCTTGTGTGAAACTTGTGTGCCCTTGACCGGTTCTCCTTTTACTGAATATCACTAACAATAGGTATATTAAGTCATATGGCAAGCATGCTCTTTAAGAGATTTCATGTCGAAACTACTGTCATTTACTCATCAAAGCAAGATAATTTCATATTCATGTGATGCAAACCTATTTAAGCATTATGATGCTACAACAAACACAGAACTACTATAATTAACAATAAAACACAAGCTAATGGAGCTTATCTCACCATGCGAACCAACAAAGTCATTTTTATCTCCATACTTAGTGTCTTCCAGAATTATTGGCACCCTATGTAAATATTAACAAAAAAGGCTGTGAAAAAATGCTTCTTGTTTCACTGGGGTATAAATACGAGGTCAACATGAGAAAGGCCATTTAATTTTTGTTTCATTTAATTTTCAGATAAATGAATTAATGTTATTGCCTAGGCTGAAATTAATCCATTGCCTAGGTCAACAACCTAGGCAATGGCTATAGCTAAAAAGATAGCCAAATGGCAGCAAATGCCTGTCTCCACTATTAGGACATTAATTAAGAAATTTAAAACAGCTGCAGCTGTGATGAACCTACCTGGATTAGGATAAGAATTTCGATTGGAACTAGGTTCTATGGTCTGATAGGACTAAAATATAGCATTTTGGCAACGAACATCGGAGGTGGGTTTTGCGTAAAAAGAATAATAGTCATGCAGAAAATAACCTAATGCCTACTGTGTAGTATAGTGGTGGATCTGTGATGTTGTGGGGCTTTTGTACTTCTAAAGGCCCTGGGAACCTTGTTAGGATATATGGCATCATGGACTCCATGAAGGATCTTCCTGATGGACAACAATCCAAAGTATACCTCCAAATCCACAAAAAGATTCACTGACCATAGAATCAAGCTTTTGCAGTGGCCATCCCTGTCACCTGATGCCTCAATGCAGTTATCTTGTTAGGGAGGGTGCACTAAATCATAACTGTGATATTTTTTAGAGAAAAATTATTCCTTTAAAAAAAAAAATCTTATGTGACTTATCACATAAGATAATCATGTAAGATCAAGCTGATAAACAACAATGATATTTTTTCATATATGTTTATATTTACGTAGGGTGCCAATATTTTCACTGTGTGTGTTTAGTTACAAGTGTTCCACAAAAACTGAGAGCAGTAAGTACTGAGTGCACCTGCAGATATTAATAACTGCTAATTTCTTCCCATAACATCCTACTCTGCAAATCCATGCATTCTTACGGCCTAGGTCCATTTACTAGGACTGCAGTAGCATTTTCAATTTGTCTTCAAAACACATTTTAGTACTGCTACACAGATTCACAGATTGAATATTTTGTGCTTTCATGGAGTCACAAATGCATGGTAAACAACTATTGTATGCACTATTTTGTATATAGAAACTGAAAGAAAATAATGACTTCTTAGCCAAATAAAAAATGTATATCAGTTGGGTGTGCGCATGTATTAAACAATATTATGGCCTTGACACAATGTCTGTCTTTTGCAATGCTGCAGTCGGACCAGTCGCCCCCCTGAGCCTGTGCAGTGCCCTGTTGCTCCTACATTGACCCGAGGGCCGTCCCTCTCTTCTCTCAATGACCGTTCGATGGGGTAAGCAAGGCAGCAATGGGTAGGATGTACCTATCTTGGCACATTGTAGATATCCCTGACTGACTAAAGGTCTGTCTGAAAGAGGGAGAATCTTCAGGCTTAAGAACATGAATGTTCAATTTCTGGTTGTTTTGTCATCACAACTATTGTGTTGTTGTGTCCACTCAGTTCCAGCTTTGGTATTGCTGTTCCTCCACCTATGGTTCCGACCTGGCCAGATACTGACATCACCTCGCCCACTATGGAGGATAGCCCACCTCCCCCTCCTCTTCCCCTACTGGCTGAGATAAATACGGATGTCCCTCCTCCTCCTCCTCTACCACCCCCAGGACCTGGCAGCGTCCTCCAGCCCTCCAACCCCCCTCCTCCCCCTGCTCCCCCACTGGAAACTGGTCCGTGTTTTTTTATTAAACATTTCATATTTGTTAGTGAATAAATGGAAGCATGGAACCATTAACACATTTTTCAATTAACTTTTCCCAAAAAAGTTCATAATTGAAAAATGGAGGAATGGTTTTGTAGGCAACACTCAAACTAAAATACAATCTGGCACACTGGTAATTATGAACATTTATCAGATGGAAGATCTGGCCAGCAGAAATGTTTTTTATAACTTAAGTTAGTGGTAGGTGGCATAATGAATTGTTCCTGAACATCAAGGATCCAATATCCTTTAAAAACATAATTAGAATCTTAGTTATTTCTGATTATAGATTACATATGCTCCCAGATCCAGATGCATTAATTGAATCACTCTAACAAATTTAAGTGGAGAAAATCCTTGTTTAAAGAGAACCTCGACAAAAATGGGAAGGTCAGTGGACCTTAAATGCTGAGTCGTACTTTCCTCAGATACAGAATCCTTTGTGTCTTCCTCATCATAACTACCCATTTATCACTGGAACAAAGCTTTTCGAGTTTAACATAGGTCATTAATGCACTTCCAGTTTCACAGGAGAAAAAGAAATTCCTATGCATGTGATTCATGATTTGTGTAATTGTAAATTCAGCCAAGCTTGGTGTCAGGTGACAGATTTCCGATAAACTTTTTCTTATTTTTTAAGTGGCTGAAGAAAATGGCTTTCCAATGCCACCAACATCAGATGTCCCTTTGCCTGCACCAATGAGTGATGACTTTGATGTTCCAGCACCTCCTTATTTCCAGAATGATGATTTTAGTCTAGGTATGGCTTTAGGCTGGACCACATTCAAAATAGTCAAACTCTTCAAAACCAGGACTGGGCACGGCTAGTTTGAAACATCTGAGTTGCTTTTAACAGGCGAACCAGGATTTGTTTGATTGTTGCAATGTAATTTCCACTTTGAATTTGTGTGCTCTGCTCCCTGATTCCTTTTGTCTATTCGTTGTCCTGTCTCTCTGCATCTTCTGCTCTGGCTCAGCTCCACGCTCCAAGCGCTCTCGGCTGCCCCGCCACCCTCCGAGCTCACGCTCAGGGTCTTTCAGGGGCCGCCTGGCCCCCAACACACGCTCGCTGTATACCCTCTCCCTCGTGCTCCCTTCCTCAAGCTCACGTAAGGCACCACACAGTGCTTGGACTCCGTGAAACTGCACTATGCAAATGCTTGAAGTTTGGTCCAACATTTCTCTGCCCCTACATGGATCAAGCAGACACAGTGTCTTCCAGACTTAAAGGCAAAACTAGATCTAAAGGCAAAACTTAGTTCCGGACGTAGATGTGACACTACCTCAATAATGTGGCAAGCCAAGCTGTCATTTAGAGACATCTCGAAATGTATTTCAAGATATCTTAAATTTAATTGCATATATCTCAAACTAAGTCAATTTCAAGATTTAAGATATCTCAAATTGACTGCCTGTCTAAAAATTGCATTTAAGATTGCATTAAAGATATCTCTTCATTAGAGATATCTGAAATGCAATTCAAGTCACCTCAAATTGACTGCCTGTCTAATCTGAGATATCTTAAATTCAATTTTAGATATCTGAAATTCAACAGGATGTCAATTTGAGCTATATCATTTATAGTCCCAATAACAGATATCTCGAAAAGGAGCTTTAAATGAGATATAGATATATCAAATTGTCAATTCCTAGGCATTTTCATAGTAAGTCATTTTGAGTCAATCTCAAATTGTATTCTAGATATTTTAAATCGAATGTGAGATATCTGCAATTAAATCTTGAAATTGCCTTACAATAAAGGATGTTTTAGCTTTCAAGCACATGGCAAGTGATAACAACCAGCATTTTGCCAAAGATGTAACTAACATTAACTACTACTTAGTATCAATAAATATATATAGACACTGTTCGACTCATCTCATCCACCATTGAATCTCTGGCGATTTAACATACTATAGGCCACATACACAGATTGAGCGTTGCAATTCACCTACGCACTCAGGTACTTCTTGCCAGTTCTGATATATTATCCAGATTCAAACCCACGATCTCTGGATTGTAGAGCCCAGCCTGTAATTTATTGGCAGAGCCACTTGTGAGGTCCCTTAGGCCTGGGCCTACACAGACGATCTGGACTCATCTCATCTCATCTCATCTGGATCTTCATTGTCTCTCTGTGTGGACAGGCAAAAATCTGAGATTCAGACCAGACTATGTTTCCCCAATGTTTCCTTGTGCTGAATATATTCTGCTCATGTAACTATTAGTAACTGTGAGAATGGAAAAGACGACGTCAAACAAAAAAATGAAAAAGACAATGAGCCTGTCTTGTCATCAAAGTTGTGTCCATCCACATCTTTGTCCGTTGGCTTCGGAATCTTGGAAGTAAACATTCCAAAATCTGAAGCCATCTCAGATAAGATGAGATGAGATGAGTCCAGATCATGTAAGTTTGTTTGTGTGGCCCCAGCTTTAGATGCCTCTTGCTAATGCAATAAATAAGCATTCGAATATGCAGTAGGATAGCTGTATTAAATGTCGTCTCTAAGCCTTTTTTTTTTTTAAATACGTGTTTTCATTTTTGGCCTCTCTTGTGGTCATCACCCAGTCATCATTCCCCCACCCCCTCCATACCCACCTCCACTAGCACCTCTGGCCCCGATGAGTCCCTTGTACAGCTTGAGTACATGTTTGCAGCATCTGGGTGAGTGAGCTTCTTCTGGGGATTCGGTCTGTCTTACTCCAGATCTTCGTGTTTTCTTGCACCTACCAAAACAGGTTTTAAAACAGGAACACTTGACTAAAACTCTACATCCCATCTGTTTTCCTTTGGTAGGGGCATGAAAACACATCTTTGACTCGGACATAAGCTGACCTTTGCTGGTCAATGCCTACTACTGCTTACTGCCACCGATAACCTAATTCATGGATGAAGCAAAAAAATTAAAAAACAGGAAACCCCACGTGTTTGAAATATCTTGTGTTTTTCAGTATTTAAGATTATGATGGTGTGTATTTCTAAAATTTTTGCATAGTAACTTCAATAACCTTATAACTGACTGGAGACAGATTTCAAAGTCTTATTTCATTTTCCAGACCTGGAGATACCTCCTCCTCCCCCTGATAACATGGATACATATGATAACTTTCTGGCCCCACTTCCTCCTCCCGCGGACTATGACCCATCTGCCCCCACTGATTATGAGGAGAAAGGTATAAGTAGGTCTGGCACATTGTATGCAGTTACAGACTGTAACAACTGTTTGTTGCAGGGCAACACTGACAACTAGGAAATATTAAAATCTCTTCTGAAATACTTATCTACCAAAGAAACACAGCAAGGGCTGCCTGATTTTGTATCAGTATAACTGAAATGAGTTGATATCCATGTCCATTATAGTACTCCACTTCAGCATGGTAACATAAACAGCGAAGAAATCTAAACATAACTTGGCACGATTCTCTGATAGTTCTGTGTCTGAAATCTTTGTGCTTGCAGTCACTGTCTCTTCCCTCCACAGTGGTGGCTCTGTACAGCTACAACTCTGGCAATTCAGGGGACTTAACCTTCCAGGAGGGTGCCATCATCTACCTCACCAGAAGGAATGAAAATGGTTGGTGGGAGGGAGTCCATGATGGGGTTGAAGGCTTTTTCCCAGAGAGTTATGTTAAAACTGCAAGTTAACTACCACCAACCCTTCTTCCTATCATGGTTTTTTACCAAAATAGGTACCTATGATAAAACTTATGACAGAATGTAAGCATTGAACATCACTTACTTAGTCCATGAGTCAGCTGGATTTAGTAAGCTGGCTTCAAACTAAATATGTGTATATATGTAATCTTAATGAACTAGCACTTCATGGTTCTTTCTGTAAACATTAATTCTGTTTAAAATTAAATGTGGTTTATTATAGTGGTGATATACTAGAGGATGAACTGAAACAGTTTATAACATAAAGTAATATATAAATAATATATCATTTACAGAGTATTTTAAAGAACAATTATATTTAGTTCAAATTGGTTTTAGAATATAACATTTTACCTCTGTTCTTGGCAAATATAAAAGTATTAGAAATGAGTACATTTTTGTAAAAAATACCTCGACTGCTGTGTGTTATGGCTGACACTGTTTGTGATATTGCAAGATTAAACATGAAACTTTAAATCCTTTTCTGCTGTGAATATATTTTTAGAAGTGTGCCTGTTCATTAGGGTTCAAAGGAAGCAAAACAACAAAAACCTTATTAACTCCACTTAATTTTCAAATATAGTATATTTGTATTTAAATTGGACTGACAAGTAGCAAATGCCATTTCTGATTCCTTTTTAGTGACTGATACATAACAGAACTTTAGATTGCCGGACTTTGTTCATATACTTGCAATAGGGTTCAGACAACCAGCATTTGCACCTGATTTAAGAACGTTCTTCAATACAAACTAGTGGGAATGACTAATGAAAAATGTTCAGCAAAATAGTATAGGCTATTTGCTATAATCATGTATTGTTACTCAATTTCGCTGCATTGATTTATTCATAGGCTAATAAGAATTATTAGTGCACTGAAAAAGCTAGAAATATATATACAAACATATGGGCTTCATCTGCTTAAAAATATGTATTTGCGTAAAAACTTGTTTACTTGTATTGGCGAATGATAACATTGTCATTATTGTCATCATCATGATTATTATTATTATTATTATTATTACGCTTAAAGAATTGACAAGTTTCAGCTGGAATCTACACTGCAGAGTTTGGGACGTGCTTGTTATTGTGCCTTTAAACTGCCCTGGGCAGCTGTAAAAACTTAATTACTTGCTTTTAAGGGCATATGCTGCACCTTTCCTGAGAGCGCTTAGACACACACACAGGATTGACACTCCCGCATCTCTACTCCTATGGAATAGCCAGTTGAGGACAACATAGAGTTCAACCAACTGATCTACAGATCTAATTATTTATTTCTTAGGTGAGCTGTGTATTTCTTTTCTCTAAAGTTTTAAAGGTGCTTGATAGTGATGATCGAAACGGTTATTCCAGTTTCACTGTGCTTATATGTTAAACATGGTTATAACATAAGAGTTATTATCTCTAATATTGAAATTCTACATATTTGATTCTGGAGAAATTTACTTAAATATACATTGTGTATGGGAAGTTTCAAAGCATGTTCAATATAAAATATTCCATAGTTATATATATATTTTACATTTTATTTATTTGTATACTGATTTTCGTTTTACGAGAAATAAGTAGAAACAAACAAATAAGAAGCCCATACAAAAGGAAAAAAATAATAATAATAATTAAATAAAGACATGAAATTTACAGATAGACAACGCTTTGGTTGACATACCAACCTAAACCTAAAATCATACTGACTTAATCTCAATTCGGACTATATCAATATCATCAAGTTACAAAGTTCTTTAGCTATGCATGTAACTGAAATTTATAGCCCATTACAGTATATGACTTTCAAGTCTGAAGTTTAGATTGTACTTTTATTCATACTCTTATTAAATAAACTGCCATGGCTTGTCATAAAATGTGTACACTACTACGCATATTGTAAGCCAATAAACTGACATTTTTTTTATTAAATTCACTCAACAATATAATGTGGAAATAAATAATATTATTTGAATTTTGACTGCAAAAATTGCGGGTGAATAATGTGGTAGCATTATATAGCATGTTGGCACAATCTTTTGTCAACCTAACCTAACTAATTCCATAGTTTTGTAGGATTTTTTTTAAATGCATTGAAGTGTGGCATCAAAGGCCCTGTCTCTCTGCTCCTCACAGAGCTCCTTGGAACCAGTTTTGTAAAATGCCTACTCTTTTGGAGCCCATGGTTGTTATAAAGTAAGTGGGGTTTTTATATATACAGCAGTTACAGTGCTGGTTCCATAGTGTGTTTGTGTTGTTGATTCCAACGATCCAGCTGGGTTGACTTTCAGCCGCCTGTAGTCTTGTAGTGCTATCGGAGGGATGTGCCTGTTCTCAAGTCGATGCTGAACCGAGTCCTGTACAGTGTTGTGTGGCCTGCAGTGTGTTAAACGCCAGAAATTAAGAGGATGGTGGGTTGAAGGATCCACTTCCAACTTCCTCGTTGCCCAGTGGTTGCTAGGATTAGCGCTGGTAATGTACGTAATTTAGCATAATTTAGTAATTCCAAATAAAGAGAAAATGACAGAGCATTATTGGTTACATTTTAAATGAATAAATATCTGGAAATCAAGGGAGTGGACTAGAGTCATTCTGGGGGAGGACCCTGCTCAAAATCCATTCTGCCTTCTTACCTCACTTCATGTGGACTCCTCAGGATCATAATGCTGATCATAGTTATAGGCATCAGTGTCCTCTGCTGCTCCACCTGGCTCAAGTTCTGCCTATGGAGGAGGGCGGAGCCTCCTACTGGTCGGTCCTCTGTCTATGTTGTCCCCATGCGCACCGAGGACAACGACGTCTTCAGACCCCACCGCAATAGTTACAGTTCAGATGATTCCCTCAGCCCACCACCACCATATTCAGAGGTAACAAAATACAACATATTTTATATTTTCATCACTTGGCAGACATTCAGGACATCAGATATGAAGATTTAAATAAATAAATACATTGTTTCTTCCTTGGTAAAGTCATGATACAAATCTAGCTAAAATTGAGAAAAAGCCTTGTTTGAGATTCAAACCCATGAACTTAGTATCTTCAGTAAGTTATATATGGATCAATGAATCTTTTGCTGTTCAATGAAGTTGAGGAATAACTTGCTATGAAATAATTTGGTATAATGCTTTCAAGGTTCTAAATCCTCTGGCACTCAAAAGTAGAAACATCTTGATTAAATTCCTGGCTTTCTCACCCAATACAATTGTACTATTTTGCTTTTACTATGCTATCTTTTCATTCTGTCTTTCAGGAACTTTCAACCCCTTGTTGTTGTTGGCAACTGTGTACAATAACACCAACATTTCAACCTCTTTTGTAGGTTGAAATGAAGCCAGAAATGTTTCCTCTCCCAGAAGGTCTTCCTCCAGCCTACAATGAGGTTGCCTTTCCACTGCCCTTCACACCAAATCCAATGACACCCAACTCGTCTCCAGATCTGCACACAAGGCCCTCGCCAAGTTCAGTCACTTTTAACTAGAGTTTGGCGTATCCGATTGAGAAACATGACACTGTTTTGCGAAACATTGTAAACATATATACACATGCAGTAAATACCAGATATCTTTTTACCATAGGTGCCAGTTTTATGAACTGAAAGTTACTGGCTGGTCAACAGGTCACTACAAATGTGTTGCTTCCCACACAATTGTTTATCTAAGGGCTTTGCAATCATTTTTTACTTCTTTTTTTTCCCCACCCCCAGGTCCATATCGATAAAATCTGTTATTACACAACATACAGTATAGACGTGAATGAAAAACAATAAGCCAACATCTTATTTGAACAATATTATTCATGTTATGTGTTGGCTATTTCACTATTCTAACTACCTGGAAAGAAATTTTAGTATTTATTGACTATATTCATATAACTAGGAATTTGCACTTACCAAGGAGATATATAGTGGGTCAATACAGTATTAAAAAGCACTTTCAGAATTAACATGCATCTGAACATTTTATAGTGGACAACTGGATGTAGTTGAAAAGGGACCGTGAGAATACGTTTTGAAGGTATGAAAAGTGAAAAAAATTGAAAAAATTTGCAATAAGCATCGCTTTCTTTTCATCAAAATGTATTCAACCCAGTTCCAATTCTATCTTTTCTCAGTTTGTTGTGGGTGCGGGCATTGGTTTTGCTTTGTTTTGAAAGCAGATGTAGGAGGGCACAAATGTAGGAGAAGGCAACTGTCAACCAATTACAGCATGTGTTCCTGACTATTAAACATGACTCTGAAACAGGCATGTCTGCTCGCAAAATTAGAAGAGAGTAATTAAAATACACTCAACAATACTAAACCTGGCATGCATTTAAAATAATTATTATACTAAAAACGAATTATTGGTAGTCGTATTTCTCTTGCTGGCATGTGAGGTTGTGTATGTTTTGTTTTTGTGTATTTCGTATGCCGTTGTTTTTTGGAATTACATTTATTTTATTTTTTTGTTTGGTTTGCTTTTCAATTTATTGTACACTTTTTGTACATATACAAGATTTAGGTAGTAGAAATGCATATATTAACTAAGACAAATATTAACAAAACTTCACTCCAGAATACATAGCATGTGTAATACAAATAAACAAAACACACATAGCCTTACATGCCAGGCTTGTATTGCATAATTCTGTTTACCTTTTGTATTAAATTTTTTTTTTGTAAGACAATACCTTCCAGTTTGTTCGTCTGCCTGAACTTCTGCTTGTGTGTGTCATTCTCCCTTGTCTGTTTGCCATGACCAAGCCATGTGCCCTCCGTATCTCATTTTAATTTGAGGGGGATATCTTCAATGTTATAAAACTGAGAATTCTGGTCCCACATTTCTAGTAGTCAGAAATTCCTTGTTAATCCCTTAATAGCAATAATAGTTAATAACACAGTACTTACTAATATATAGGTTACATTTTGAGTTTTCCATTTGAGTTTCATTGGTTTCAATATAGTAACTATTGTTAGGGACTAAATCATTTGACCGAGCAACTGTAATAGCTAAAACTTACAAATATAAAATACTGAATGAAATGCCACTACATGGTGCTCTCTGAGCAAGTAGGACGTACAGTATTTTTTCTTACCGAAAATTATAAATATATTGCGCTCAAGTTTTCTATATATGTGGTCAATGAGCCACCTTGCGGTGTTTAGGGGCTTATTGCATGCATTTTATTTGTGCCATGGTTTTCTTAAATTCATTTTAAATCCACAAATGGCTTAACAACTGCCTCTGGATTGATGATAAAATGAGAGACTTGCTATGCTGGTTATACCTTGCAGTCATCAGATCTGATAACCATCCACTCCCCCATTTCCATCCATACGGGATGGGCCTTTTTATAAGGGCAAAATTGTCTTTATTTGATGTCACGTATATTATTCATTGGTTTTAATCCCAGGAAACTCTTTAATTGTGGCACAATGACTTTGATTTGGTCCGGCCCATTCAGCCCATGAATGGTTTACCATTAATCATTTTGTAATTTAAAGATTTAAGATATAAAAAGTATTGTTTTCATTATACAAAGTCTAGCTGTAAGATTAATTTTACTTTATGTAAATATTTTACTTTATATATTTTTTTTTATATTTGTGCTGTAACATTATTATTGATAATAATATGTATTCGGTTGCATAGATATAATGTTCACAGGAACTAGCTGATTCAAGATTATTAATGCACCATGTTACGCATTACCTCATCCCAATAAGATCTCTTATCCAGTTTTTTTAATATTTTTGATGCTTTGCATATTCATGAATTTTACATACAGGCTTCCTCTGTTGACATTCCTAGTGATATGTACTAGTGATATGTGCATAATATTACCCCCCCCCCCCACTTTATCCCTCCAATCCACTTGCCATGCCTTACTAATACAGCATGAAATACCCTCTTACAAACAATGCACTCTGATGAACATCCTGTACATTGCTCTCTCTTCAGAACACACCTTGCTGATAAACTTTATGTTTTCATTTTAACCCATACATACAGCCACTCCTACTTGGCTATGATTAGCGGGGTTATGCAATGTCTCCTTGAATATTGTGTACTCTTCATTTACACATTAACATCAGGAACATCAATTGCAGCATCCTAGAGACATATTGCACTGGTTACATGACCTGACATTTCTTCATCATAAGAAGGGTCCTGGCCATCACCTCCCTGTCCAGACAGCTCAAGTGACCCATCCTGGGAATGAAATGGCAACAGTCTGAGGCCAGTGCATTTGCATATGAAAGGAGATCAGAATAAGCAGGAAGTGCACGAGTGGAGAGATTAGAAAACTCTTTCAGGATTCCGGCACATAACAGGCCACAGGAGGGCAGACACTGCTCTCTGCTGCTAAACAGTGGAAGCTTTGTCAGAAAAAATCATAAGAAAATTACATTTTCAACTGTACTTAGGAATCATTTACAGCTACAACAAGACAGGGAATGGTATTAGTAATTATACATTCAGTTAAATTATGTAAGTTATAGCTTACTCGTTAGTAGATTATATGCTATTAAGTAAAATGGATTGAAATAACAGAGTGAACATGACAAGAAACGCATTAAAACGCCTTAAACGCATTAAAATTCTCAAATTAATTATTAATGAATAATTATTAATTATTAATTAAAATTCCATTTTAAAACTGAAAATTCAAATCACAACAAATAGCTTTAACATAGATATTTAGCATGTATAAACTGCTTTTTAAATTAAAATGGTTAATATTTTGGCATGTTTACAAGGCTTGAGTAAAAGTTCTATCACAGCAAGCGGTAGGGGATGACTTCCGGCCCTAGCAACACTACATTTGGGTTTGGCTTCATTAAACAGTATTTCAATGTTCTTTTTCTTATGCATTGGGAATAAACTGTTTCTAAAATTAAGTATGTGTGTTTTTTTATTTTTATAATAAAGTTTAAAAATAAATATCTATTTTAGTCAGCAGAGTCCAGATTACTTTTTGGTAAATTATTGAAGGACACATAACATTTCATTGAATTAGAATAACATAAAATTTTTAACGGTATGGTTATGTTTCACAATTCTGAAAGCACGATTTAATGAAATGACAAAATAATTCAGAGTGCAGCAATCTGTGTATTCCGGGTTATATATTTATAAGGACTGTCCCATTAGGCGGCAAGAAAATGAATGGACCTCGTAGCCATGACATAGCCTAGCTGATTGCCTGCTTACGTCATTGCAGCTCTGACGCCTGAACTTGCTTCGGCCATTGTATTTTTTGTTTTGTTTTGTTTTGTTTTGTGTTTTTGTTGGTGCGGTATTCAAGACTGCCAAAATTAAATGAAAAACTATATACAGGTCAAGGTTGTTAATTCATTTCATTATCTCAGAGTGACAGCGGAATAGGTCAGTGTTGTCACAGAAAGGACTAGAATTGAGGGCCATGGCCTCATATAGCCAAGCACTCAGCAGACAAGAACACAATTGCTCACTGACTAAACTAGAGTGGTTAGCTGTATTACTAACTATATTTTAAAGTGTATGGCCGACCATTTGTGCAGTGCACCAATCACACTTCCCTGCGCTAACAACGCCTGATCACCTAGCGTATTGAGACAATATGGGGATCTAATCATTGGACCCAGCAATGCGGATGCTTTCGCTAGGCACTGGTTTGACACACTGGCACTTAGTTGCCCCACGGAACCTGCAGAAGTGCTGAGGACTGTCCAAAGAACATAGTTTAGTGTGGGGCATTTCAGAAAAGCAAGGACTCTCCACATGGAGTGTATTTGGGTTGCCATAATGTGCTCCTTCCCAATCACCAACTGGGGGAATCACTTTGTCTTCACGCCTATGAATTATTTCACAAGTTGGCTCAAGGCATTTTAGATTTCTGACAATTCCCAAACCTGCTGGAGGGGTTTGTGAGTCATTTAGGCATGCCCAAGGAGCTGCACAGTGACCAGAGGAGATTTGATGGACAAGAGGACATAATGGACGAGAAAATAACTCAAAGACCACGATCTATTAAGTAATTGATTACAATTTAATATATATATATTTTTTTCTTCTACATATTCAAAACTGTATCTTTCCTATAACCAGACACTGATATTTGAATCCGAGCACCACAACATTATTGTCTTCCAACATTTTTATTACATTAAAAAGTTTACAAAACTCTAATAATACAAAGCAAAGAACGCAATATTATATGCTTGTGATCAGATTTTTCTAAAAGCACATGAATATCCTAAAAAACCATAACACCTATGATAAATTAAACTGATAGATATTTTACCTTAAATAACCAGTGTAAATACATATATAGAAACGATTATCAGTGACAATTGTACATCTTTAAGGCAAAAGTAATTGTCTCTTGTACAACACTAACATGAATGGGTATGTTGACTGTATACAGATATGTATATCTGTTCAACATTAATTTAAAAAAAAATGTATGCTGCTAACATTGTCAATAATTTCCAGACCATACAATGGAGAAAGTAGTCCGTAATATAATGAATTATGTCAAATATTTAGGGTCTACTATAGAAAAAGCATACAACAGCAATCAACCCAGAACGTGAGACTGATCAGTTTTTAAGAAGACTAGGCATTGTTTGCTCTGTTGTTTTTTTTGATCAGTAAAGGAACCACAACCATTGTAAGAGAATGAAAATGCAAAACAATCACAGTTTTATGATCGGATTCTAAAACCTCTGCACTGTGACTGTTAAAAATAAATTTGAATAGTATATGGGGTGCCAAATGCGACATTAAAGAAAGTTATTCTTATATTATTTGTTATATTAAAGTGAATGTTTCATGTCAACAAATCCTACAATTAACCCCTATATATATATATATATATACATCAAATTTTTTTCTTCTTTTAAAGGCTAAACTCAAAGTCCCTCTCGATTAACCATATGTTTTGCCATATGTTATGATGATCCAGATGGGTCAAAATTTAGGTTGGTGAATTTTGTTCTTGTCTTTGAAAACTATCTTTAGTTTTCAAAGACACCAGTTATGTGAATGTAGGCCTAACATACCATGCTTTGGCATTTCTGTATATATGTACGGTGTATGCGATAGCTGTCAATGACCTGACAGCTATCACATATTAGCGTTAACTGGAAGATTGAAGACAATCATAAAATGACCACAGATTTTTTTTACTATAAAATGTTTTTTCTATTCATAAAAAAAAACTCTTACAGCCAACAAAAAAAGTGGGAGGAATATTACAAAGTTAGCTCATCCGACTGGTCTTATATTAGACACAAGTTAAAATGATGTCTAGTATTCTTGGATTTTGGTTCATTAAACTCCGATGCCTGCATGAATTCTAATACCTGTGTTTTGCGAATAAATTGAATCATATCTTAGAAAAAAAGAATAAGAATGGCGTAAATAAGACATTATCGCAACATTATAAATCATCGATCCAATTAATAATATGCATATGTTATAACAAATTGATTCAAATTAGGCTATGGAATATCCTTAAATTCAGAAAAAAAAAAAAAACAGGGTGAAATTTTTCTGATTTTACAGCTGGTTATTTTCATTTGGTCCCCATTCAGCCAAAGGAGCTAGCTAAACTCCATCACATATAATTAAACAGGAAAGTTTATCTACAAAGTCCAATGGCTGCCTTATGACGTTCACCACAATGAAAATGAAAAGCTGTATGCCCCAAAAGTATAATCAAGTTTAATGTCACTGTATATGAGTTACAGTAGGAAGCATATTAGTCAGCTAAAGCTCCCAACTACCAGTGAGAATTAGCAAATGGTAATGTCAGAACATTATTTTCAGTGAGAACTTCTTAATAATCACCCATCACCTTGACCCACCTGGACTGGTGAAGCTGATATGCTTACATTTCACACATTGATTATCTGTGAATAATATCTTTAAATGTAAAAGATATTTATTACATATCTAAAACAACTAGAAAAGCAAATATATATTAAATAAATGTTTACCTTGGAAACACATTATAAAATGTTTAAGGTTAATATTTGTTATAATTTATTATATGATTATATTTTGTTATCAAATACATAAATATGGGAATAATTGCAGACAATTTCAGACATGGGGCTACAGTTAAATGTTTTTATGTTGCATTGGACACCCATAGAAGTAACAATTAGAATACAAATTTCACTAGATAATCACAAGATATTTTATATGACAGACAAAATTGTGTGATTAAAAAGGCTTTGTTGACAGTTCTCAGACTAGCAGATCAACACATGCAGAGAAACAACAAAGGAGAATATTTAAGAATATTTGAAAAATCATCCAATGTCAACAGATAGATATCCATTTATACCTTGTTTGCATTTCGGGAAAACTCCCAGAAGTGTAATTATGCAAATGACAATGCTCAAATTAAATAAAGGTATTTTTTTTTCTTTCTTTTGTTATTTAACAAAAAGCAAGTGGTTCACTGCGCATTTTATGAATAAGGCCCATGGTATACTGTATGAATAAGGCCTTTTGTACACTGGAAAATTTGGTTACATACTACGAGAGAGCCCTAATATACTGTATACTTCACAGGGTTGGTTCATTGAGACATACACTTTATCCCACTTGAATGCGTAATAACAGTTCATGTAAACATTGTACTAGATGTCTTGTTGTCAGCTTGAGGAAGGCAAGGAATCAACTGCAATAAGTGCTCTTTACTTAGTCCAAAGTTTTGTGTCAGATGAAGGCTTTCAGAGCTCTCTGATTTTGTACAGATATTAGCATACCAGCTGCTCAGGAGATGCACCGTGTTTCTATTTTTGCCAATATCTATTGCCGATACTTAAAATGGGTCAAATAAGGGCTTTCTTCTGGAAAGATCTAATCCTGACTTGGGCTCTGCTCGCTCTCTCATTGCTTGCAAAACACCTCACTCAAGCTTGCACCATCAGCTAGCACACAGGTGATACTTGCTATGGAAAACATATATGCAATAGATTTAAAACTTTTACAGGGTAAACCCAATTTCTAGTTAAGTGAAATATAGCTTAGTCGACTAATAGCCCGCTAATACGCCATCTGTGTTTTAGAAACTACAGAAAAATGCGAACCCCGTTCTATCGCAATAAGTTGCAACTGTGGCTTGTAAGTGACTCCATTCAACACAATTGCACCACAAAATTAAATGACAAAAACAGGGATACAGACACACGGTTTACCTTTACTATGTATGAAAGTTTATTTTCTTAAACAAATTCTGAATGGAAGACTCGCTTGAGTGATCTAAAAACATGCCCTTGTCTTTCCTCGAGCAAATCACTTTTGTATTTGTGTGTGATCTAAAGCCCTGTACCACATTCAGAGAAAGTTTATCATGCTGACAGACATAAGTACACACACACACACACACACACACACACACACACACACACACACACACACACACACACACACACACACACACACAGTCACTTGCAACAAATCCTAAAAGCTTCACCTCTATTATGGATAACTTATTTATTATTCATGCTTATTAATCGTATTCTGGTACATGCCTATCAGCGGTATTTATTTGACGTTTCACCACACTTTAAATAGCTCTTAATTCAGAGAGGTAGGTTACCTGAGAAAAAAAAAATTTTCTTAGATAACCTACCCAGTGATTTTGGTTTGTTTAAACCAGGGTTAATTTGGTCCAGACCTAGATATCACAATGCATTGGTTTTATTCATTGCAACTTAAACAGGAGGTGGAAAATAATTAATTTGCAGCTGTAAACTGACTACTTGCACATATCTAATCATTGCAATGAATCTCCAACAACAAATTAAGTTCAGCTGCTAAGAATAATATATATCCAGCCTGACAATGAAATATCTGATAAATAACTCTCACTCTTAGATATACATGTGTACATCTGCATCACAAACTGTAATGTACCTCTTATGATTTCTAATAAGTATTGAATAAAGAACAGATTGTTTTCTCTTTGATTACAAAATAAAAAATAGAAGAAAAAAAAACTGAAAAGAAGTCTAAGCAGAGCAGTTAGGGGAAGCGATGAATCCTGAAACTGACTCTATATCCAGCCAGCAGGGTGCGCTGCTTAGTCGAGTCCTTAAAGGTCTTTTACTCCGATCCTCTGGCACTGTTTCACTAAGAAACTATGTGTCCTTTAACTGTCTCTCCTGGTGTTGGTTGGAACCAAGTATGATCCTCTCTCTTTCTCCACCTTATTTTGGCGACATACCTGGTCCTAAAAGACCCAGCTCACAGGAACCCACTGGTGTTCTAACCCCAGTTTCTCTAATGCCCCCTTCAAGCTGCGGAAAGTGCTCTCCAGATTGTCATTGGCGATGGTGAGATCAAAATAATGCCCATAAGCCCGTTGGATCCTCACACTCTCATCCACAGTCCTTTTCAGCTCTGTGTCCTGCAGGGATAAAGAGACATCTTACAAATCCTTCGATACCATAGCAACACATATATGAATTAAATTCTCATGTTGGACATACACAGCAGTTATGTGGCAGGTGAAGGGAAATATTAAGTATTAAAAAAGGAACAACAAACCATTTTATTACCATTTTTTTCTCGGATCCGAGTATTTCAGTAAGACATACCGTCAATTGCTTGGTGACAACTCTTGCTTCAATAGCAGATCTGTTCATAGCCTTCAAGACCTCAAAGTCTGGTGCCTCAATGAACACAACATAAGGTAGGAACTCTGATGTCCGGAGAACCTTAAGAGCCTGAACGAGATAATATTGAAACTACTTTTAGACAATGTGTAAACTGAAGTAATTTAACAGATTTAACACCCGTTAAGCGAACACTAAAAGCAGGCAGAGCAACAATTTATAGAATCTGTTTTTCAATAGAATAAGAAATCCAAGGCTAAACTCCATTTATTCAATATACCTCCCAAGCAATGTTTTGGCTACTGCCTTCCAGACTGCATTAACCGCGTATATATCATCCAAAGGTGGAAAAGGTCTGAAAACAATCAAGTAGCTAACCCTCAAAAAATCAAATCAAACATACCAGAAGATCATATTCAACTTTACCTGCTCTGCACTCTGCTTTTTTGCACTGTTTTTTGCACTGTTCATTTGCACTTCCATCGTACAATTCCACTGTGTCCTGTATGTATGTATTACTTATTTATTTATTATATGTTCCTTGTGTAATTTTATTTCTGCTGTAGTATCGCAATTACTACCAAAAGTACTAAAAGTACTACTACTACTACCACTACCACTACCACTACTACTTCACAAATCTATAAATAATATTACAGCATGACAGAACCACAACATATTGACTGAATGAATAAAAAACTGGGGGAGTAGTGCACTGCATTCAATATTGTAACTTGAAGGGGTCTTCAGGGCAGCACCCAACTAATTTCTGCGAGAGCTATCGCAAGGACTTCTATGTTGATCAGAATCTACAGTTATATAAATAATTTCATTCACACAGCTGGATAATTACTGAAAAAGCTATTTTTGAAGAGATTCAAGAATCAAGAATCAAGAATTACCACATTAAGTTGAATGTGCAACTTCAATTTTTACTCACCATGGTTCTACCACCGCTGAATTAAAGGAGGATAAACACTTTCCGAATCGAGTATCTCAAGATGCGTGATATATACAAAGTGAAATTACAGCAGTGAAAGCCTATTTATACCAAAAAATAAATACATAAATTTGAGGCCCTA